>ML263089.1:0-14673 GCA_005239495.1 Nicotiana undulata
TGTTGTCTGAATGCAACTTGGTAGGAAATCTGAGAGAGTGGTGAATTGATTCTGGAGCCACCCACCATATTTGTGCAAACAAGGATTTATTCTCTTCTTATGCTCCCGCAGGGCCCGAACAAACTCTTTTCATGGGAAATTCATCTACGGCCAAAATCGAGGGAGTTGGAAAGATTGCATTGAAGATGACATACGGAAAAATTGTGACTTTAAATCAAGTTCTCCATGTTCCAGAAATTCGCAAGAATTTAGTATCTACAGCACTTCTTGTCAAAAATGGATTTAAGTGTGTATTTGTTTCCAATAGTGTTGTTTTAAGTAAGAATGATATGTATGTAGGCAAAGGTTACCTGAATGAGGGCCTTTTTAAGCTAAATGTAATAGCTATTCCTATCAATAAAGTTGAAGCTTCTTCTTACTTAGTTGAGTCAAACACTTTATGGCATGCGCGTTTAGGCCACGTCAACTTCAAAACATTACGGAAAATGATTAATTTAGAAGTATTGCCAAAATTTGATTGCAGTAACTCAAAATGTCAAATCTGTGTGGAATCAAAGTATGCTAAGCATCCGTATAAGTCTGTCGAAAGGAATTCAAGTCCTTTAGATTTAATTCACACAGATATTTGCGACATGAAGTCAACACCATCTCGCAATGGGAAAAAGTACTTCATCACTTTTATTGACGATAGTACGAGATATTGCTATGTTTACTTACTTAGTAGTAAAGATGAAGAAATTGATGCATTCAAGCAATACAAGAATGAAGTTGAAACACAACTTAACAAAAAGATCAAAATGATAAGAAGTGATAGGGGTAACGAATATAAATCTCCTTTTGAACAAATATGTTTGGAAAATGGCATTATTCACCAAACAATTGCCCCACACTCTCCTCAATCTAACGGAATTACGGAAAGAAAGAATCGAACATTAAAGGAGATGATGAATGCCTTGTTGATAAGTTCTAGTTTACCACAGAAATTGTGGGGGGAAGCTATACTTACAGCAAACCGAATAATCAACCGTGTACCCTATAGTAAAACAAAGTCCATCCCGTACGAAAAGTGGAAAGAAAGGAAACCCAACTTGAAATACTTCAAAGTGTGGGGGTGTTTAGCTAAAGTACAGGTTCTTAAGCCTAAAAGGGTGAAGATAGGATAAAAAACGGTTGATTGTGTATTTATTGGATATGTAACCAATAGCAAGGCATATCGTTTTCTAGTTCATAAATCAGAAAATCCTGAGATTCACGTTAATATGGTAATAGAATCAGATAATGCTGAATTCTTTGAAACTATTTATCCGTATAAAAAGGAAAGTGAATTGTCCTACCAAAAGTCAAAACGACCTCGGGAGGAAACAACAGATCATATGCCTAATGAGGAAAATCCGAGAAGAAGTAAACGTCAAAGGACATCTACGTCATTCGGTCCAGATTTTCTGACTTTTCTGCTAGAAAATGAGCCTCGAACCTTCAAGGAAGCAATGTCTTCCTCAGAAGCACAATATTGGAAAGAGGCTGTCAATAGTGAAATAGAATCCATATTGAGCAACCACACTTGGGAATTGGTTGATCTTCCTCCAGGTAACAAAACATTGGGTTCTAAATGGATTTTTAAGAAGAAAATAAAAGACGATGGTACTATTGACAAATACAAGGCAAGACTTGCTGTCAAAGGATTTAGACAACGAGAAGGTCTTGACTATTTTGACACATACTCGCCGGTAACAAGAATTACATCCATTCGGATGCTAATAGCGTTAGCCGCCTTGTATAATCTTCAAATCCATCAAATGGATGTAAAAACAGCCTTCTTAAATGGTGATCTGGAGGAAGAAATTTACATGAACCAACCTGAAGGATTTGTGGTTCCGGGAAAAGAAAAGAAGGTGTGCCGACTTGTTAAGTCCCTTTATTGGACTAAAACAAGCACCCAAGCAATGGCATGTGAAATTTGACCAAACAATGTTGTCAAATGGCTTTAAGATTAATGAATGTGGTAAATGTGTTTACATTAAGAACGTTACAAATTATATAGTCATTGTTTGCTTATATGTTGATGACATGGTAATAATGAGCAAAGACATTGCCGACATTCAAGCTACTTAGCGAATGCTTGCTAGTAAGTTTGATATGAAAGACTTAGGAGTGGCTGATGTAATTCTAGGAATTAAAATCCATAGGACTCCTCAGGGTCTGGCTTTGTCTCAATCACATTACGTGAAAATGGTACTTGAAAAATTCAAACACTTGGAATTTAGAAGTGCAAAAACTCCAATTGACTTAAACCATTATCTTGTAAAGAATAAAGGTGAAAGCACGTCTCAATTGGATTATGCTCGTGTATTGGGGAGCTTAATGTATATCATGAACTGTACACATCCTGATATAGCTTGTGCAATAAGTAAACTTAATCGATTCACAAATAATCCCAACAAACATCAGTGGGTGGCAATGAAATGAGTTCTGGGATATTTAGAATATACCCAAGATTACGCTTTGCACTACAATAAATATCCTGCGGTTATCGAAGGATATAGTGATGCAAATTGGATAACCGGCTCAACAGAAACAAAATCCACAAGTGGATATGTTTTTATTGTTGGCAGTGGAGCAGTATCTTGGAAGTCTTCCAAACAGACGTGCATCGCTCGCTCTATAATGGAATCGGAGTTTATAGCTTTGGATAAGGCCGGTGAAGAAGCTGAATGGCTTCGAAATTTCTTAGAAGGCATGCCGTTCTGGCCAAAAGCTTTGGCTCTTATATGTATACATTGCGATAGTGAGGCTGCAATAGGACGGGCAGGGAGTGTTATGTATAACGGAAAGTCTCGTCATATACGACGAAGACATAAAACCGTTAGACAACTACTTTCTAGTGGAATTAACACTATTGATTATGTAAGATCAAAGGATCATGTGGCGGATCCGCTTACAAAAGGCCTAACTTGAGAGGGAGTTGAGAAATCATCTAAGGGAATGGGACTATGGTCGAGGACAAGTCATCATGGCGGTAACTCTACCTAGAATTTTGGATATTCCGAGATCTAGGTTCAAGGAGCTCAAACAAAGTTGTGATTGACCGGTTCAACATTGTCAAAGTAAAATCTTTGGTTCCTTCTCGTGATGAAGACAATGTTCAGTAACAAGGATAGAACTTTACAAGTTCTTTAATGATTACCTAAGTTTGATGTGGTATCAATCTAAAGGATTACACGTTTAGGAATCACCTATGTAAGTGTGAAGTGGAAGTCGCTTCAATGAGAATTCTATAAGGCCAATTCTCTACGCACTTATGAAACCAGGCGGTGTTCATGGCTGAAACGAACACAACAATGAGAACCAAAAGACGGTTAAGGGTTGGTTGTGTGACATATGGTTGTCTAGGTATACACTAAAGTTCGACGGTTCAAAGATATCAAATCTACTGATTGACCGAGTATATCCGACATATGTTCACTACGGAAAGTTCAAAGGGAAACCTACTTATCCAGATGCAATTAATCCTTACTTGCAAATCACACAGCTTTCATCTATGATCATTCTATTTAAATCCATTCCCATTCATGTGGGGGATTGTTGGACTTTAAGCATTGGGTTTTAAAGAATAAGAGTGTGAATTGGGAAATGGTGGGAAATAAAATGGAGGGAAATGAAAAAAATTTGAATCAAGTGAGATTTTGTCATGAACTTTGTACCACATTGGTAAAAGACAACTACACTTGTGAGTATAAATATATGATCACTTCTTAGAGCTCTTAAAAAGAGTTGAAGAGAATGAACCCTCGTGTCGTCGTCGTCGCTCGGCTCGGCTTCGGCTTCGGATTGGGATTTGGATTTAGATTTGGATTTGTCAAATGATCGATCGATAAAATTATTTTTTGGACAAAATTTATTTAATTAATTACTTAATAATTAATTAAATGTCATTCAGTTCATTAACGAAATTAACTGGAATCCAAAAACGCTGCCTTTGCTGAACGTTGCTTTCCCTTTTGAACAGACACCTCTTCCTGAACAGACATCAAACCTCTTTCGATAATTGTCTATAAATTTCGAGGCATGGCTTACTCTTCACTCACTGAAAATCGAGAAGTTCCTTCTGAATACTGCATTCTACTTCCAGTTTCTCCCTCAAATTCATAAGTGTGATTTTGCTCCGTTCTTTGAGTTCGTTTGTATCCTGCAGTTTGTATTGCCACTGTTGCAGGAAGGTTTATTCCGTTTCATCATGGGAGGATTTAATCCATTACCTTGGAAACTTGTGAGGGGGTTAAAATTCCTTAAGGACACACAAGGAAGTTGTGGACTCGGAATATTTATTATCGTTTCCAAATTTTCTGTTTCTTCTAACAGTTTACTGATTTCTGTTTTAACACAGTTTGAATTACACATATTTAATGGCCAAGGGAATGACTGGCGTGGAAATTCATCGCTGAATTAGTTTTTGGTAAAGATTGTTACTCGTGGTGGCATTATAAGTTGGCCTCAAAATCGGGTTCTACTTTCTTTACTCAATTTTATAAATTTCCTACCTTTCTAATTTATAAAATTTAATTTGAAAATGTTAGGGTATATGTTTATTATGTGATGATCTCAAAGTATATTTTATTTGCATGCCATAAAATATATTAGTTGGTATAAAATTTGATAGTATACACGAAATTATGTGACATTATTTTCAAGATTGTAAGATATGAATTAGGCTTACACTCATACTTGAAAATATTCTTGAGATCGTGAATGTAATATATGTAAAGATAAACATATATGTGTTTGATTAGAAAGAGATCAAACTGTTTAAAGTGATATAATGGTTTAATTGAAAAACCATTTGGAAAGGGAATTAAAATTCTCGTGATGGAGATTAAAGTCTTCGTGACGTTCTATTCATTTGTCGGAAAATCCTTTGCTCTTCAAGCAAGTACTTCATTATGTTTTAAAGATTTTATCAATGAAATCAGTCTTTTTATGTTCTTATTAATGCTTATCTGCTTTTTTTTCTTCTGTTTTCTATCATATTGTGTGCACATAAGGTGCATGAGTTAGCTTTAATGGACTTCCTTATGCTTTCTGCATGGTATTGCCTTTTTATGATTCCAAAAGGGGGAAGTTTGGGATAATTGGGATGTTTGGGGTATTTGGGACATTTTTTGAACCTTTAGAAACAATGAGCAGGGATTAAGGGGGAAGCTCATCGACAGGGGGAACTTGTGAGGAATCTGGTCGATAATTTGTTATGTATCTACTTCTGTCAGTATATATAATTTCTCATATAACTGCTTCCCAATTATAAAAGTTTATCATCATCAAGAAGGGAAAATTTGATGGGTTATACTCTGTTTTGATGATCTAACAAACGTTTATACGAAGAACCAGAGAAAGGACCTGATATGTTAACAGCATAACCAGTCAGCTTCAACTCAAAGAATTCCGGATAGTGTACTGATAAACATACAAGGGACCAGTTGGAGGACCTGATCCCTTACAGACTCACAGATAAAAATACAGGGTCAACTCTACAGCTATAAAAAGTTGTGATAGAAAAGTGACTGCCTGCAACTGTACACGCTACAATGCAGTAACAGTGCATCAGTCACTTCTCAATAGTTATGAAGGGTACTTTCGAGATATGAGATATCCTTCTTGGAATGTGCCAAGGTATTTAATAACTTATGTTGAAGAAGAACAAAATATTCACTTGAGCATCTACTAAGGACTCTCTCAAGCATTGAAGACTCAAGTGTTTCAAGGGTAAGAAGACAACTCCACTAGATGGACCAGTTTCACCATATGTTGTTAGCGTCATTAGTTGAGTTGTAATCTTGCACATTGTTTTCATTGTATCCTACCCGCTTTTGTGAAAGCAACCTGTTAGGAATATCTTATACTTAAACCATCTGTGTTTGTGTGTGACTAGAGTTAGTTATAAGTCAAAGTCTTTGTAACTAGGTAGTGACAAAGTGGCTTGTAATAGTGTTTACAAGTTAGTGTGTTGAAGTCTTTGTAATAGTGCATTACAAAGTGTCTTGTAATAGTTTATATTACAAGTTAGTAAAGTTGATATCCTACAAGTGTAGGTCATGGTTTTTTCCCCCTTGGGTGGGATTTTTCCGAGTAAAAATCCCTTGTCTCTTTACTTGTCTTCTTAGTATATATATATGTGGGAACTAGTAAAGGACCTGGTAACTTTACTGTTTGGTGGACTCATAGAAATTATCAGACCTGTTTATTAGTTGTTTTCCTAGAACAGGGTCTCTATGTATAACACGTCAAAGTATTGCAGATATTGTTAACACTCGTTTAAGGCAGGATCTAGATTACTTTTTTAGAATCACATGATAACAATTTTTCTTTGTTATTACTGATCCTATGAAAAGGATTTTCTAAGTGAGGATGATATGCTGAAAGAAAAGCAGATGTATCAACATAAGTGACAAATGCAGGGCATGCTTGATCCCTAGACATGGTTACTAGTGCGCACATAGGAACAAAATAAACCTAAAGAAACATGATATCTAGCCATACTTATAATATAGCATGCATACCCCACCCATTTTCACTATCCAGCCCCAGAGTAGTATTTACAAATTATTACAAGCCTCGAAATATGAATTACATAATTAAAATAGGAAAAGAAGAAGTTAGCTATAAGGAGACTTCCATAGTAGGCCCAAGTATCCAGGTCCTCAATGTCATGTATTGTTATTTCATAACCCTTCATATTCCGGGTGTGTCAGAGTTCCCTAAGGATCTCAGAGTATCCCGGGAAGTGCTCTTACCCAAATCTCACAGCCAAGATGGAGTAAGTGCAGTGTGGAAGGGCCAACTCTTGTGTCTCAAAGTTCAGAGAGAGTTCAAGGGTCCCAAGGCAATGCTCACACAAGAGGGGCAGATCTTAAGGGGTCTAAGATTATAGTTAAAGTGCTCATAGTTTGAGGAGTTAGAGTAGAAAACAGTTTTAAAACAGTTTTTGAGAGAAAAGAGAGAGGTTTAGGGGAAATAGTTTGAAAAAGGTAAGGCAATCAGCATAGACAACATACCAACACAGCACACATAGAACAAGAAACAGGAATTAGGACAAGTTCAGCATTCACAAACAGGGGGATGAGGGATTGGGGATAAGTATGAAGCACATAGGGATAGGAACACAATAGGCAGAGTTACACATATACTCAGAATCAGAGAGATACTGAGGGGTTCTAGGTAAAACATGAACTTCCGGATTACAAAGGAACTAAGTAACATATATCACAAATTGTTGTAGGCCAGGAATCACAAGTGTGGCAGAATCACATTGGGATATGCTAAGGGGGATACTACTTCATAAACATGCTGAGTCTAAATGAAAGGGCACATTGAGAATCATGCTAGTAGAGCAGTAGAGTAGACATGCTAATTGCAGTTTGAACAACAAAAACCATAAGTAAAAAAAGCATATTAGGAGCAGGGTGAATTGAAGTACCAAAGAAACATATTGCTTTTGAAACTTATGATGAAATTAGGACATACCAGTATATGAGAAATAGTAATACCAAAGCAAAAGTTAGAGAGAGACCCAATAATTAGCCTTGGCTTGTGGCCGGCTAATTCAAACAAGTAACAAGTAGCACAAAGAGAGAGAGAGAGAGAGAGAGAGAGAGAGAGAGAGAGAGAGAGAGAGAGAGAGAGAGAAAAAGTTTAGTTGTGTGAGAGAGTTCAGAACCATGTGTGTCTGTGTGTGTCAATGCATGGATAGAGTATATATATATATAGAGTTTGGAACTAGGTGAAAATAAGGTAAAAATCAGACTGCCCACTAATTATGGGACTCGGAGAATCAATTAATTGTAAAATTAGTATAAGTATCCCTAGAATTAAGGAAATTATTCAAACGGTGAGTGACAAATAAGGAAAGTATATAAAATAGTGTTCATAACAGGCCATTAGGTAATCCTTAATTGAAGGTTGAACTCAAACGGCTAGTAGGTAAACATAATTAAGGAAAGTTACTATGCACATAAACCAAATCAAGCAGACAATTGAGACTAGGTTCAAAAAATACTAATTAAGGAAGCAATATCAATCAACAGTAATGAATCAAGGTAAGAAATAGATTAGAGATTGGAAATCAGTAAGAATATCTCAAAGGAGATCAGCAAGACTTTCAAATCATAGTGAATTAGGGATTCAAACAACAACTAGTGAATAGAGATCCCTGTGTATAAACGGAATAACCACATTATAAGCAAAGCAATAAGTCAGGACATAATTGGGTAACAAATAGCATATAATTAAGGATTCGAGCAAGCATTATACTAATTGATGAGAATTAACATGAAATAACACGGATGTTAAGCAAGAACATCGGAAACCCTAGTATATGAAATTAGGGGTCATGTGAGTTATGGAGTGAGCAGTGAGATAGACAGGAAGCAAGAAGAATAAAAGACGGACAACATAGGGTAAAGATCAATGAAACATAAACACATATGCAAACATACGTGCAAATCAATAGTTTCACGGTTTAGGTCTAAAATTAGGGTTTTCATCACAACGAGTCAGATAAGGAGAGAAACTTAAACAAATTGCTAAAACATAGTAGAGATTCTAGGAAGATGCGAAAAATCATAGGAAAATCATTCAAAAGCGAGGTCACAAAACCCTAGTTGACAATGAAGAGTCGTTTATTAGAAAAAATCAGAGAACTTTTGGGAAAACAACAAAATAGCTTAAGGTAGACATAGATCTATCATAGATTTGAAAGAAAACCAGAAAATCTTAGATTTTAGGGTTTCAGAGAACCCAGAAAAATGAGAAAACCTTAAAGTTTTGTCGGCTTTAGCCGGAGAGGTCACAGATCTTACTCAGATGGCCGGAGGTGGCCGGAGATGGCATGAGAAACCACGGGAAACGTTGAACCGCTCCAGGTTCATCTGAGGGCCTCAGGGTGCCACTAGACCGGCGCAGGGTGAAGCAGTAACTAAGAGAGGATGAGAGACCATGGTTTTCTGCGAGGGAAGTGGCCGCAGGAGACGAACCATCTTCATCGGAGAAGAAGAGACTGGAAGTCTCTAAAGAGAATCAGAGAGATAGAGAGATAATGTGAGAGGGGTGAAAATGAGGGGAAGGGGGGTAGGTAATTAGGAGTTAATTAAGGTAACTATTAATCTGGGTCGTTGATTCAAATGGATCAACGACTCAGATTGATTCAAGGGTTGGGCCGGGTAGAAATTTAGGTCTGAGCTGGGTAGAAATTCAGGTTTGGGCTGGGTAATTGGGTTGATTTAATTGGGGTATTGGGTTTAATTTAGGCTACAATTGAAATTAAAAGATGGCTATTAAATAAATACCTTATAAAATAGATAAATAATTTATAAAAATAGCTAGTAATTATTAAAAAATGAAATAAATGCTAAATAAATGAGATTAAGGTAATTAGCTAGTCTTAAAAATATAAAATGACTTGTTATTGGTTTAAATGGTATAAAATGTATAATTAGGCTATAATTGTAAAATTACCGTAGTTATAGCTAAATAATGTTAAATTGGCTAATTTATGAAATAATTAGATCCTAATAGAATTTAAAAATGATACATTGAGCTGGAAAACATTTTAAAATTATTTATAATACAATTTATGCATAATTGTTGAATAAAAATACTGAATAAATTGGAAATGAAATCAACAAAAATATGGAAAATTATGGAAAAAGGCCAGTTATCATGAAAAGTGATTTTGAAAGCATATATGCAAATTTTAAAATATTCTAGGAAAAATTGGGTATCAACAGGGGGTATTTGGGTAAAGTGAAAGTTCTTAAACCCAAAAGGATAAAAATCGTATCGAAAACTGTTGATTCCGTTTTCATAAGATATGCAACAAATAGTAAGGCATATCGTTTTCTGATTCATAAATCAGAAAAATTCCGACATTCATTTAATACGGTAATCGAATAAGATAATGCTGAATTCTTTTAGAATACTTATCTATTTAAAAAAGGAACGTGAGTCATCTAGTGAAATATCTAAGCGACCTCAGGAAGAAGCAAAGGGAAATACACCTAACGAGGTGAATCCAAGACGTAGTAACCGTCAAAAGAGAACCACTTCCTTTGGATAAAATTTTCTGACATTCTCGTTAGAAAATGAGCTTCAAACTTTGGAAGTAGTTATGTCTTCCTCAGAAAGAAGCAGTCAATAGTGAGAGAAAATCCATATTAAGTAATCATACTTGGAAAAATGGTTGATTTTCCTACAGGAAATAAACCTTTGGGTTCTAAGTGGATTTTCAGAAGGAAAATGAAAGTTGATGGTACTATTGACAAATAGTTGGCAAGATTATTTGCCAAATGGTTTAGACAATGAGAATGTCTTGACTATTTTGACATATACTCGTCGGTGACGAGTATTGAATACATATGAATGTTAGCAGCATTGGCTACAGTATAAGGTCTCTAAATCCATCAAATGGATGTGAAAATACCCCTTTTAAATTGTTATTTGGAGGAACAACCAATAGTTTGTGATTCCTAAAAAATAAAGAAGGTGCATCGACTTGTTAAGTCACTTTACGGACTAAAACAAGTACCCAAATAATGACATGCAAAATTTGACCAATTAATATTGTCATGGATGATACATGGATAACGAATAATAGAAAAGGCATAAGATATTTGAAATGTGGGAGCATTGAGCTTATGTATGACAAAAGCCAATATTAGACATGATGTCTATATTCTCACAAATAGTGGAAATCAATATGGTAGTTGGTAAACTCATTATTTGTCCAGTCTTAGTGAAGATTAGTTGAGTGAAACTACCAATTCATAAATTGGTCACTTGCCTTTCTCGAAAGGTTGCTTCTATCTTGAAAATTTATATTGTTTAGCTCGTTTATGAAAGGATGTCACTTCGAAGGTTGTGACTTTTCATGAAAGTGCGTTTGTATATTTTGTATAAACATGACCATTCATGAACAAACGTATTAATACGTTGGTCTATAATGAGGTGAACCAATCGATGAACATGACCAAAATCCATTCCATGTTGGATTTGTTTCATGATTGAATGTGCTATAATTTGCATATCATGTAGACATATGAATAAATATCATACAAATGCTTGAAAATGGCACAATGATTGTGAAATGTGTCATATATTAAAAGGTTGTGGACACAACTGATGCCAATTATTCCAACTGTTGCAATAAAATATGATTGATACATTAAGTGTAGTCAATAATCTCATATGCAATCGAAAGCCTAGACGTATTAGTCTACGACATAAGAAAGTTTGCATTGAACTTTCATGACAATGAAATGAGTTCTGAAGTACTTGAAATATACTCCAAATTATGCTTTGCACTATAATAAGTATCCCGCGGTAATAGAGGGGTATAGGGATGCAAATTAGATCACTGGTTCAACCGATGCTAAACAGCCAGTGGAGGAGCGATGTCTTGGAAATCGTCCAAACAAACGTTTATTGACCGCTCTACAGTGGAGGCTGAGTTTATAGCCTTAGACAAGGCCGGTGAAGAAGATGAATGGCTTTGGAATTTCTTGGAAATATTTCATTTTGGCCCAAACCTTTGGCACCTATTTCTATATATTTTGATAGTCAAGCGGCAATAGGCAGGGCTAGGAGCGTTATGTATAATGGAAAATCTCGTCATATACGACGGAGACACAATTTTGTTAGACAACTACTCTCTAGTGGTATTATCACAATGGAATACGTAAAGTCAAGAGATAACATGCCGGGTCCACTTAAAAAAGGCCTATCTAGAGAGGCAGTTGAAAGATCATCGAAGGGAATGTGGCTAAGGCCTAGGACAAGTCATCATGGCGGTAACGCTACCTAGCAGACTGGCGATCCCAAGATCTAGGTTCAAAGAGATCAAACAAAGTTATGAATGACGGTTCAACATTGTCAAATAACTCAACCCATTCTCGTGATGAAGACAATGTTCAGAAATCAAGGTAAAGCATTAAGGCTTGTTGATGAGTCAATAAAGCTTAAATCTTTTTAATGATTTGCTATGTCTGTCAGGATATGATCAGATAGTGTGTATATAAGATTACACGTTTAGAAATCACCTATGTGAGTGTGAAGTGTAAGCCTCTTTAAGGGGAATGAAAGTAAAAGCCCATTCTCTAAGCACTCATGAAACCGGGCGGTGTTCATGGCTGAAACGAATATAACCATGAGAACCAAAGACGGTTAAGGATTGATTGTATGACTTATGGTTGTCTAGGTATACGCCAAAGTTCGACGGTTAAAAGATATCAAATCTACCGATTGACCAAGTATATCTGACATAAGTTCACTCCGAAAAGTTCAAAGGGAAACCTACTTATCCAGATGCGATTAATCCTTAATTGCGAATCACACAGTATTTTCATGCATGGTTTTCCACATATGTCCATTCCCCATTCATGTGGGGGATTGTTGCATTTTTCTAAAGGGTTGTAAATGGGAAATGGAAGAGGTACCTCTTGGATTGCACCTCTTCATCTCACCTTTTCATTGTCTATAAATTTAGAGGCTTGGCCTTATTATCATCTCCCCTCTTTTCTACTTTGTTCCATTATTTTCTAAATAAACCATCTCCCCTCTTTTCTACTTTATTCTATTATTTTCTAAATAAACATAAGTGTCTAGTGTGATTTACTCCGTTTGTTGAGTTCGCCGAAGTTCTGTTATTTGAAGTGCCGCTATCACAAAATAGTTATTCCGTTCTATCATGGGAGGAATTAATCCGTATACCTTGGGCAACAGTGAGGGGATTAAATTCCTTAAGGATACACTGTGAATTCAATGGGCTCGAAATTATTTAACGATTTGTTTATTGAACTAATGTTTGTTTGCTTCTTTAATTTTGTTTTTAGTTTCGAACACATATTACCAACAGTTGTACAAAATTCAGTTCTTTCATTCTTGTTATTACTGATCTTTCACTTGAGTTACCTTGTTCTATGTTAGGCTTATCTAGCACTGGATTATGTGTCATCACGATTAGGTGGATATATGAGTCGTGACATTCATCGTCTCATAACTGCTTTAGCAGACTTCCAACATGTAGTACATCGTGCTTACACTATTTACCTGTATTCATGATTTCATTCCAGTTTCTTTACTCGTATATTTATTTTATGCTCATACTAATTGTCTTATGATATATGTATACATCACTACAAATTTTAAAGACTTACCCCAGAGATAATCTGGGAGAGCGAGTTAATAATCTTGCACAGGTCCAGTAGAGAGAGATCCATTTGTTGACCGGTGAATCGAGCCAGCTAACATGTCTATCGAGGCCATCACTAGTTCGTGGAGGTGGCTTCAGCTTCTATCCTTTTATTTCTTTTTATGACTTTATCATCGAGATGCGACTCGTATCAATTGCATTATGATTCTAGTGCTCCATGACTTGATCTATCTTTTGAGTTCCATGGGATGTTTTAAGACTTCTTTTATGCTTCCACGCTGTTGTTATATGTACGAGACCATTTTAGTATCGTTTTTACTTCTCTTATTCTACGCTTTCAGCCGTGTATTAGATAGAGCGTTCGTAGAATGGTAGTAACTCATTAGGTGCCCCCGTAACTCAGATGCAGGAGTTGGATCGTGACATACGTGAATCTCAAGTAATAGAACTAATTACCTCTTTAAAGTAATTCTTGAAATCTCCATTTCAAGTGATTCTTGAGTTCTTAAAGGATTTAAAGAATTCTATCAAATCCAAGATTGCCTTGATATTGTTGATAATGCATGGTACTAATAAACTTTTATTAACACTAAAGAATGATAGAAACTCACTTGGTTGGTAGATGAGAATTTTAGGTCGTTTTCTCCTCCATAGGTCTACACACTTAGAGCAATTTTTGGAATGAGGAAGTGACGGGCCGAAATGCCTTTTAAAAGGCTTCATGCATCATAGGTAGTGCTGGCAAAATAGTGCTAACCCTTCCAGTCCGCCCATATTTTAATAGGTTGGGTGAGTAATATTTAAATTGGATAAAATTTGGGTTTCAACCCATATTCAACCTATAGAAATATGAGTATTCATGGATAAAATATGAGTTAGACTAGTGGGTTATATTCCAACTTTTTCATATTTCTTTAGCCTAATATTTTCCTTATAAATTCATTTTACTCTAATTAAAGGAAATTATTTTCCTTATCAAGAGAAATATAAATATTTTTCAAAACTCATTTTCAATCTAACCCAACATATGCCTCATCCCCACCCCACCCCTACACCCACTACTACCATCCCAACCCCACCCAACTCAATAGAAACATTATTAAAGGTGTGTTTGGTATAAAGGAATCTTATTCATTTGCTGTTGTTTGGTACGCAAATCAAAGAAAATATTTACTCAAGAGTATTCATAAATAATTTTGATACAATAAATATGAAGCCATAAACTTTCGAACCAACAACATTCCGAACCCACAAATTTTATAAACTTTTGAACCGCAAAAGTTCGAACCCGTAAACTTTATAATTTCTAAACTCGTAAACTTCGAAACACATAAACCTATGAACTCATAACTTTGGAACTTGTAAAATTTTGAACATGTAAATCGAAAGATGAAAAAAGTAAAACTGAAATATATAAAAAAAATATTTTTTTTTCGGGATGTTGGGGGGGGGGGGGGGCGGCTTTTTTAAACACAAAG
>ML263089.1:14902-32165 GCA_005239495.1 Nicotiana undulata
GGGGGGGAGGGAGGAGGGGAAGGTGGAGGTGGGAGTGCCTTTTTTCAAACTTTAATTTTCATATGTTTTTTTGTCAAGTCAAATTAGGTCTAATTTATGTTGTCAAGGCGACAAATATTCAGTGATTTCAATTGTATTGATATAGGTTATGTATTATTTTCTCAATTCTAATTGATGTATCCATTTTTCACTTGGTTAAGTAATTGAAGAGTAAATTTAAAAAAATACACTTATATAATATGGGTTAAGCCAATTCAACCCACTAATTTGACACCCAATCCATTTTTTATCCGCATGAAATATGGACGGGTTGAGACCCAATCTATTTTTGCTCAATCAATTTTTTACCCGTTCAAAGCCAACCCAACTCACCCATTCGCCACCACTAATCATAGGTTAGGAAAAATGTGTTGTCGAGCCTTGTCACGAGCACGAGTCCGGAACTAAAATGTTGTGTTTTTGGACTAAAAGAAGCAAAATGGGTGTAAAAATAAAGAAGACCAAATTATATATAGCGCCAAAGTACTAGGCGCTATACATTAACGGTAAAATTACTGTTAATGTATAGCGCCCAGTACTTGGGCGCTATATATAAAAAGGTATAGCGTCCAGTACTTTGGCGCTATACTGCTTTTTCCTGGACCCACCAATAATATCTGACTTCAATAATTCAAAAGCGTATAACGCCCACTGCTTGGGTGCCATATATATATATATAAAAAATATCCGGCTAGACATTTCCTATATAAAGAGGTTAGAATTGCAGTGAAATTCATTCAAAAAAAATTTCAACTCTTGATCAAACGTTTATTTTTGTTAAATTCTCTAGCATTTTTTTATTATGTCTGAAGCGCGTAGAATAAAAGTTCCATTATATTGGGTGGGTGAGGTTGTGATGGAGAATAACTCTGTGAGCTACAGTTTACCTGCTCAGTGTCATGTTAAATTGCCACTTACAATGGAGTACGATAAATTGATATCGTTGTTATACAAAAATGAGTGTGAGGAAACGTTCAGTGATACTTAAAGTAACCGGAAGATATCCGTATTCCGTCATTCCGCAAGGGGTTGCTTTTTACTCGGAGTTTAACATCGACGATGATGAAACTTTGAGTGATTTTTTGAGGACTCCGGATGAATGCTGGGAATTTTTTGTAATCACAATGTTGGAGATGTACGTGAAGGTCGAAGACGCTCCAAAAAATGAGGTTGTGCGTAGTAGAGATACCCCCCAGTCATCGGGTGGTTATTTTGGCGCAGTTTTTGCCGGACAGGTTCCGGATGAAAGACTTTACCTTGATTTAAACTTATCACCGCCGGCGAATGAGCAGGGAGAAAATAATTTCTATCCGGCTTTCCAACATTCACAAGACGAGTGGTAAACTTCAATATTCATTTGTGTTAATTATGTATATTTTTGGTGTATTGAATTTGTATTAACGCTCATATATTTAATAGGGGGCACCGGACGGATATGAATTTTACAAGTGGCCCATCCGGTAGTCATCACCTAATTGAAAACGTCCATCATGGAATTTCATCACATTACGACTTGTAAGTGAAGTGATATAGCTATATAAAAAGTATTTATTAATTTCAGTAGCTTATATTTTTGTTGGTTGTGTAGTGAAAATGAGCAAGTTAAACCACCCGTACTCACTTAATTGCCCGAAAATGACATATTACATCGGGATCTGGCTAATGCACAGAGTGAGGAATAGAATATTGATTACGACAACAATGCCGATGAATTCGGAGACGAGACACCCTTTCCTCTTTAGGATGGTGATGATGAGGATGAGGAGGAAGGACCTGATTTGAAGAGACCCCCTCCCCCCCCAGACGAAGAGTGTACGAGTCCGAAGTGCCGTTTCATTCAAGGGAGATTCCTTACATTGATAACTTGCCAAGCGTGCCGGATGTGGAAGCTCTCACAAGGGATTTTGATGAAATCCGGGCAGCAATGTGGGATGAGTTAGACCAACGATGCTTGCAAAGGGGATGCTTTTCCCTGATAAAACGCGCGTAAGCAGGGCTTGTAAAATGCACAACGTAAAAGAGTGTCATGAGATGCAGGTATGAGAGTCAAGTCCGGTGGTACACAAGGCTATTTGCCGCAGGTGGTTTTGTCCATGTAATTGCATGTTGCGTGCGACCAAGAAGAAGACAGGTATGTGGAAAGTGGGTAAATACATTCCCACCCACACATGTGAAATGGACACATTCGACGGGAATCACTTCAACTTGGATATTGACTTGATTTATCTTGTAATTATTCCGCACCTCGAAGCGTCCATAAGGTATAAAATCAAAGAGTGCATTACATCAGTCCACCAGGAATATGGCCATACCATTACGAAAAGAAAGGTATTTCTCGAACGCAAACGAGCATTTGAAATTGTCTACGGTAACTGGGATAAGTCATTTGCAGCTCTACCAAAGTACATGGCCGCACAATAGCACTTTAACCCCGGGACGGTTGTTGAATGGAAGCTTGAGCGGAGTCCAGGAACACCAGAATACATATTCAATTACGTGTTCTGGGTGTTTAAGCCAGCAATTGATGGTTTTTCGCATTGCCGGCCCGTAATATCCATAGACCGAACTCATGTCTATGGAAAGTACGATATCAAGCTTTTGATAGTCGTAGAAGTGGATGCTAACAGACAGATATTTCCTCTAGCTTTTGCTGTTTGTGCTAATGAAAGCACAGAGACGTGGACGGTGTTTTTGAACCACTTGAAAGAGCTCATTGTCAAACAGCGTTCAGGTATTTGTCTAATATCTGATCGTCATGGTGGTATATTAAGTTCTGTGGAGAACTTGCCTGCATGGCAAGAGCCTTATGCATACCACCGTTACTGTGTGAGGCACATTAAGGTCATTTTCCAGAAATCATATCACATCAAGGATGTGCATGATTTGATGTGGATGGCAGCAACGAACCACCAACGACACAAATTATGGAGGCATATGGAATCTATCAGGCAAGAAGACGAGGCAGCCTATTGTTGGCTAATGCGACATCATCCTAAAAAGTGGACTTTGCATGCGGATGGTGGCAGACAATGGGGAGTTCTTACTACAAACGTGTCAGAGTTCTTCAACGGGTTATTGAAGTCGGCAAGAGGATTTCCCGTCACAGCCATGGTACGAATGTCGTTCAAGCAGATGGCGAAGAGGTTTCTTGAACGGTTTGCAGCTGCAACGGAATTGATGGAAAGGGGTGTTGAATTTATACCAGTGCCGATGCAGAGATTTGAGAAATACAGACGGTGAGCACATTGGCATTCATTTTTGCAGTATGATAACGACAAAGGTATTTTTGAAGTCCGCACCGCTATCCATAATAATCGGGGTAATAATGTACATACTGTAAATGAATCAGCAAGGTTATGATCCTATGGGAAATGGTCCATCTACCACATGCCTTGCTCACATGCCATCAAGTGCTTTCAAAAAGTTGGTTTAGGTATAACCAACTATGTTGATCAACAATATAGTGTTTCCAAGTACCTAAATACATATAGTGGTCAGTTGCAGCCAGTGGGTGCTGAGCATTATTGGCCTTCGGAACTATTTAAAATTGTGTGTAACAAGTCCTATTTGCGTAAAATACAGGTGCAGAAGAGAACATGTATACGAAACCAAATGGATGTTAGTGATACTATTTATGCCCGCAAATGTGGTATATGCTCGCAAATAGGACATGACTGTCGTAAATGTCCTTCAGCTGGTTTGGGTGGCAAAACTAATAAAGCTCGTGGTGGGTGTTCTTCTAGTGTACCTAACTACCCATGAGTTGATGTTGTAATAATTAGTTGTTATGTATATGTTGCAAGATTTATGAAATAAAATTATGCTAGTTAATTATGACTTGTACTTTCCCATTTTACCTATTTAAATGATAATTTAATAAAATTATCTGTATATTTAGCGCGGCTGAACACTACGTTATGTGTGTATTGTCTTGTCGAACTGAAAAAGCTGACTAGCTGACATAAAATTGTCTTGTCAATATCATGATATTTAACACGCAAAATATGGCGTCGTTGGATAGTACGTTATGTATTTAGCGCGGGTGAACACTATGTTATGTGTATGTTGTCTCGCCTATAAATAACATGCTCATTCTAGTTAATTTGTGTGCTTAAAATTTACTAAAAGCAAATATTTCATTAAAAGTAAGGCTTTTTTTTTTACTAAAAGCAAATATTTCACAAATGGCTCAACCTCTTCGTGCACCAAAGTGCAAGTGTGGCAAAACATGCATGATGCAAAATTGTTGGGACGGTGGTGAATGTGGACGTCGCTACTGGCACTGTTTGAATCAGTTTTACAAGGATCCCAACGAACCTATTTGTGATTTTGAGGAATGGGTTGACCCCCTATGTTATCGGCAATGCTACAGAGAACAACTGTATTATCTTAATAATTTGTGTACAAGATAAGAGGAACGTGAAAGAGAAGGAAATATAATTATTGCAGACTTGAGGGCTAAACTGAAGGAGGTAGGAGAAGAAAAATGGAAAGTCGAATTGAATTGTGAAGCCTAAAAGGAACGGAAAAAAAAAGTATAAACGGGAACTTGCGGAGGTGAAGGCGAAACTTAAATAGGTTGAAGAAGAAAAAGAATAACTGGAAGAACGATTTAAGTGGTTGGAGCGGAGAATAAATGGCAGCCGGGGCTAAACACTGGCATGTATGTGTTTAGTGTATTTTTCATATTTCATGTATTTTTTATTATGTTGGCATCCTATGTTTTTGTTTGTGTTGTAGTAATGTTTTCCTTGTTTGTTGTACTAAATTTTATTTTAATTCAAGTGGAAGTTAAGTTTCAGTGCTTGTGTTGTTATATGAAACTATCAAACGAAAGGGGAACTAAAACAATTAATGGCCACATTCGATTAAATATTGTTGTTAATGTATACAAAAATATTATTTAACACCAAATACAAAACAAAAAAGGAAGGCCAAATCAATGTGTCCCGCATCCGGTGTGTCTTAATGCAGCTGCTGGTCTGAGGCGCATCCCCTCCCGCCCGAGTACGCTATCGGAATCATCATCATCAAGTCGTCTCTTTATAGCCGGATGCGGCGTAGGATGACATGTATCGGTGGTGCTGTCAGGTACAGTAGAAGGCTACATAATAATATAAAACTACATAACAATTCACAACAATTTATATTGTCTTACCATCATCGTGTCTGGATCCTGAATGTAGTCATCTCTCGCAGCATCGCATGAAGCCTTAAAAAGGAAATTAATAAAATTAAAGAAAATAAATAAGTTACAGTTAAAACAAATTCAAATTCAATACTAATAAACTCATACCTGCGCATGTGATGTGGAGCCATAACTCAGTCGGCGCCCACTATACAAATCTCGGGTCGGTCGATACTCGTCAGTGGTAGTCGGGTCTGGGAAGTATCTACCCAATCAACTCCTTGAATATCCGAGCCCATGATCAATAATTGACCCGATGGGGTCACCTGCGATAGCACTGGAGTGCGATAAATTTCAAGGCTGTAAGACGACATATCCGTCTCATGCATGCCACCTGCCATATCAGCTACAACATCATCAGCAAGAGCCTCAACGCCCCCTTGATGGGGACCACCTCCTCTCCGCCCACGACCACGTCTTCCGGCACCACCTGCTCGTCGGGCACCACCAGCTCGTGGGATACCACGACCTCGCTGGTACTGCGCTGGGTCCATATAATCAGCCTCGTGAGCCAAACGATGACCCGATCGGGCTCGCTGCAGTGTACGGGCAGCCACCTCCATGAATCGACGACTATACTCCTGCATGGCCACAAGATTGTCGACATGACTCTGCATCTGCTGCCTCATATGATAGAAGGTATGCAATCCAATCGCCTGCACAAAGTAAAAAATATAAACTACATATTTGGCACTAAATTACAGGTATATAATTAATAATAACAGAAAACATACCAGGGCCTCGTGTCTCCCGGCGTATGGGACGTACCGACCGTGTGGCAGATGAACTGGCTTCCTGATAAAAAGCCGGGAAATAGTGCGGTACCATGCCATATAATTCTGAATAGGAAAGTCCTGCGGAGGTGGGGTAAAGTCCTCTCGCCTGTCCCAAGTACCCAACTACTCGTCAAGCCATGCAATGAATGTGTCGTCCTCCCTAGACCGATCATACCTCTTATAATGTAAAGCATCCCACGCAGGCGGACTCGGTATAGGCTGTGGCAGGCCAAACTGACAAAATACCAGCTCAGAGTCATGATGCTCGAAAATATTTATGCATATGAGCGGGACAGAAGCCCTCCAAATATGTCGGCCGAACCTACAATACGCTGGCAGGGTACCTATCACCTCATCGCTGTACGGTGTCCAGATGAACTATCAAATAAGAACACAAACCGTTAGTATGCGCAACACTAAGTTAATCTATACCAGGCAAGTTTAGTTAGATATTATCCTGTGCGTCGTCCAGCAGATCCAATGCATCCCTGCAGAGGGGGAGATTATGATGGGCATCATACTCTCGTTCAAGAGTACGACACATAACCCACCTACAGGCTAGAGGGAGATCCAAAATTTCTACATTAGCCGATAGTTGTGGTAGAGGTGGCTGAAACTGCAGAAATCGCTCCCAGGCCCAAACCTAACATACAAAGTTGACGTAAAGTATAATATTAACTATAACTAGGTAGAATTGTAACTAATGGACATATTATTTTAATATGTTGTCACCTGTAGAAGCGGCAGGAAGCCACAAATGTCTCTTTGTGTGCCGATGCAAGCCCGACACATTGACCTGTTGTAACGACCCGGTCAGTCATTACGTAGAACCTGCATTATAATTACTGTATTTGACTTTTCATAGGTTGTTTATTCCATTATGGATGTGTTGGAGTTGATAGGCTTGAAATCAGAGTGGTTAAATGAGAATTCAGTCACTTAGTCCTTAAGAATAGCCTTAAAATGAGAAAACGTCAACTAAGAGTTTACTTATTGGTAAACGACTCCAGAATTTGAATTTTAAAACTCGAATAGCTTCGTTAGGTGATTTGGGACTTAGGAGTGTGTCCGGAATTTGTGATGCCCGGTGTAGTATTAGGCTTGAATTGGCGAAAGTTAGTTTTTGGAGATTTCCGGTCGACAGTGGAAAATAGGCTAGCGGGGTCGGAATGGAATTCCGACAGTTGAAGCAGGTTCGTAATGTCATTTTGGACTTGTCCGCAAAATTTCAGGTCAATCGGAGTTGATTTGGATAGTTTCGGCATCATTGGTGAATTTTAGAAATTTCAAAGTTCTTAGGCCTGAATCCGAGGTAAAATTGGTGTTTTGATGTTATTTTTGGTGTTTTGAGAGTGCAATTAAGTTTTAATGATCATATGAGATGTGTTGGTAAATTTAGTTGAGGTCTCTAGGGCCTCGGGACAACTTCAGATGGTTAACGGAATTTAACTTGGCCATTTCAGGAATGTTTCGACGTCGTTCTTCAAGAATAAGTGGTACCATACTAAGAAAATGAGCTCCAAATTCAGTTTTATTGAAGCATTAGATCCGTATCAAAATTCGGAGTCATAACAAAAAGAATCGACGGATTTGGACATCGTATGAGAGAGTTATGCACATTTTCGTGACGGGGAAAAACAATTTCCATTGCCAGCGCCCAGGGTAGCGCTGGGCGCCGTGCAGGGCGCCGGGATTTTTTTTGCTACTGTAATCAGTGCCACAGGCAGTGCCCGGCGCCACCTGTGGCGCCCAAAACGTAAAACTCTATAAAACGAGAGTTTTTGGCCATTTTAAACAAAAATAGAGTTGGGGGAGCTCGGTGTGGGCGATTTCTGAGGGGTTTTCACGAATTTGAACGAGGTAAGCGTTCTTTATCTTAAATCCTTTATAGATCATGATTCCCCACTCAATTATATTGCAAATCCATGAATTTATTGAAGAACAATCGGATTTTCTTTATCAAATTCTCCAAAAATATAAATTTAAGATTTGAAAGCCAATCCGATGTCAGAATTCGATAATTTTTGTATGGTTGAACTCATATCGGAACGGGTGTTCAAATTTTTGCGAGTTCCGTCTGATTTCGAGACGTGGGCCCTGGGGCCGGGTTTTGACCGAATTCGGATTTTGAGTTAAAAATCAATATTTTTCGATTGGAATTCATTCCTTAAGCATAAATTGATGATAAAAATCTGAACTTGGTAGATTTGGAGCATCGGAAAGTTGATTTGAAAGGCAAACGCATCGCGGAATAGTTTGCGGGCTAGTATTGAGGTAAGTAATGTCTTGAAATCCTGTCCTGAGGGTATGAAACCCTGGACTATGCACCCTTTCACGGGTTTTGACTGGAAAGATTGAAACTTTGGAAATATCTTCCATATTTAGGCGACTATTGAGTTGCGAAATCGATTTTTAAGCTTATGCTTAATTAATATTTATGTATTATGATATGATTTGGGCTGTAAGCCGTGTTTGGGGCCTAGTGCCGATCTGTTTACCCCTTGGGGGACTGTTTTACTATGTTTCCTCACTTGATATGTTGTGAATTACACTCGGTCTTTTCCTGATAAATTGTTTTGACACTCAGAGTATTTTGATACTACTTATTGAAAAATGAAACACTGTTTTGGGTCGAGAACCCGATTTGTTTATGGCCTAAGGGCTAATTGAAAGTGTCTGACTGAGTGATGTGAGGAGGCTTCCAGGCCTTATGAGTGATGTGAGGAGGCTTCCAGGCCTTATGAGTGATGTGAGGAGGCTTCCAGGCCTTATGAGTGATGTGAGGAGGCTTCCAGGCCTTATGAGAGAGGTGAGGAAGCTTCTAGGCCTTATGAGTGATGTGAGGAGGCTTCCAGGCCTTATGAGAGAGGTGAGGAGGCTTCTAGGCCTTATGAGTGATGTGAGGAGGCTTCCAAGCCTTATGAGTGATGTGAGGAGGCTTCCAAGCCTTATGAGTGATGTGAGGAGGCTTCCAAGCCTTATGAGTGATGTGAGGAGGCTTCCAAGCCTTATGAGTGATGTGAGGAGGCTTCCAAGCCTTATGAGTGATGTGAGGAGGCTTCCAAGCCTTATGAGTGATGTGAGGAGGCTTCCAAGCCTTATGAGTGATGTGAGGAGGCTTCCAAGCCTTATGAGTGATGTGAGGAGGCTTCCAAGCCTTATGAGTGATGTGAGGAGGCTTCCAAGCCTTATGAGTGATGTGAGGAGGCTTCCAAGCCTTATGAGTGATGTGAGGAGGCTTCCAAGCCTTATGAGTGATGTGAGGAGGCTTCCAAGCCTTATGAGTGATGTGAGGAGGCTTCCAAGCCTTATGAGTGATGTGAGGAGGCTTCCAGGCCTTATGTTATTATTGCGCTTGGGCCGTAGGAGCCCCTCCGGAGTCTGTAACACACCCCCAGTGAGCGCCGGTACCGAATGAGTGATGCTGATTGCCCGCAGGGCTGATACTGACTGATGATTGATACTGAGTGATGATTAATACTGAGTGATTGAGGGAATGCCTGAGGGAATCTGTTATGAGAAATGATTTTGTCTCGAGGGGCACTTTTATGATGATTTTACTATGTTTTCGAGCTATGATTTACCTTGTTTTCAAACTGAGTTTTACTGAGGATTTCTCTGAGATATGTTGATATTTACTTGTTTTCAAAGGATTCTGAACTGGTTTTTGAACTTATAAAATTTCCAAATACAACTTGGTGACTTGATGTTTTTTTTACTGGCTGTTGTGAATGGTGTATTTGTTTGTGTGCTTTATATTTCTCAGACTGTGATTTCTTTTCATTACTACTGAGTTGGCGTACTCATAAAGACTCCCTGTGCCTCTGTGCACAGATCCAGGTACTAGTTCGCAGCAGTAGCTGACGCAGGTTCGGTAGCAGCATTTACGGGATTTCGAGGTAGCTGTCCAGCGTCCACAGCTTCTCCATTTCCCTTCCTTATTTAGTTTTAGTATTTGATTCAGAGATATATATATTATAGTTTTAGCAGAGTTAGATTTATCTATTCTTAGATGCTCATGGCTATTGACTCCAGTTCTTGGGAGGTTGGTTAGACTATTATTGGGACGTTAAGACTTATTTATATAAATTGTGAAGTGGTTGCTTGCTTATTATTTAATTGTGAACTATTATAATCGAATAAATGTGTAGTAAAGTGATGGTTGGCTAGCCTAGTTCCACTATAGGTTCCATCACGACCTGTTAGGATTTGGGGTCGTGACACCTGTACAAGAATGAGAGGACAGCACCACCCCAGCTGTAAATGGTTGTATCCTCGAACCGGTCAATATGATGCAGGAAACGAAGGCTCACTAGGTTCCTCGAAGTGTTCGGGAACAACACCCCCACTATAGAAGGAGCAACAACAGCCTCGTATATCGTATGACATCCACCTTCGCTGACTCATCGGTGATAGTATGGTGGATCTTCTCCAGGCGATCTCTAATGGTGGTCAACTGCATACGACTAGACCCAGACGCTACAGTCTCGTCCTCCGGCCTAAAACCCGTGAGCCGGTGCAGCATATCCCAATAAGCCTGCAGCGAATAATATCTCATGGCCACAGGCAGTAAAATTGGCACGCCATCAGCGGACATGCCAATAAAATCTCAGCATCTTGCAGCGTAATGGTGGCCTCGCTGATGGGCAAGTGGAAAGTGTGCATTTTCGGTCGCCACCGCTCAATCAACGCTGTGATCAAAGCCCAGTCGAGCTGTATCCGGCCTATCCTAATAATCCTATATAATCCTATCTCCTCCAGGTAATGGACCACGCGGTGATGTAGAACTCTAGTACTCAAAAGGTCTCACAATAGATCCACTCTCCTGGCGCGGAAAGTCTGCGTAAGCAACTGTCCGTCCCATATATACTCGGATCTATGTTGGGGCTGGAGGGCTAATACATCCAACATCCGAGGGCCGGGATGAATGGTCGGGTCCATGTCGTCAACTGTAAATTAAAACAACAATAATTGTATGTTTATTCTGTATATTAAATATTAATTTTTTGAGATATACAATTTTTAGAGTTATACAATATTTATACCTATGGGTTCCAGGCTCGATATTTGAGTCCCAGTAGCACCAAACTATCATTAATAATTATGTGTTTATTTTATAATTTAAATTCATATTTTTAATAACTTAATTGTACAAATTTTATATATATATATACACCTATGGGTTCCGGGCTCGATATTTTGAGGCCAAGTGGTACCAAACTAACATTAATAATTGTTTGTGTCAAATTCAATATTTTTTGAGATACACAATTTTTAGAGTTATACAATATTTATACCTATGGGTTCCAGGCTCGATATTTGAGTCCCAGTAGCACCAAACTATCATTAATAATTATGTATTTTTTTATAATTTAAATTCATATTTTTTTAATAACTTAATTTTGTGTGTGTATATATATATATATATATATATATATATATATATATATATATATATATATATATATATATATATATATAGATATGAGTTCCGGGCTCTATATTTTGAGGCCCTGTGGCACCAAACTAACATTAATAATTATTTGTGTCAAATTCAATATTTTTTGAGATACACAATATTTAGAGTTATACAATATTTATACATATGGGTTGCAGGCTCGGTATTTGCATCCCAGTAGCACCAAACTATCATTAATAATTATGTGTTTGTTTTATAATTTAAATTCATATTTTTTCAATAACTTAATTGCAATATATATATATATATATATATATATATATATATTCTGGACTCGATATTTTGAGGCCCAGTAACATTAAAAATTATTTGTGTCAAATTCAATATTTTTAAAATTTTGTGTGTAATATAATTATTAGCTTAATTGTACAAAGTTTGCATTTTCAACTACCAGTATAAGATACTTAAATTAAAGGAATTCTATGCTAAAATACTACACATTACTATGCTACAAGGCTCTAAATTTTACTACGCTACAAGGGTCTACATTTTACGACGCTAAAAAGGTCTAGATTTTACTACGCTAAAAAAATAATCTAAACTAAACATAAACAACAAATAAATTTAATTGCAAATAAAATACAAAACGACATGAAACCACATATATATAAATCCGGATATTAACAGACAAATTTATTTGACAAATTTATATTTTTTATAAAACACTAATATTAAATCCGGATAAACTTAACATACTAGTTTCGCAAAAAAAAGAACGCAAAACGAATTAAAACACATACAAATAAAATAATATGCATTATTATAAAAGTTTCAACTTAAAATACCGAAATACCTCGATTTAGAGTTTTCGGAAAGCAAATAAATTGAATTTTTTGCTCCGAAATTTGAATCCATAATAATACAAAGCACTACTCGAAAGTGGGACCTACGTTCTTCAACTTTTATGTGACGGGGGGACCCAATTAATTTTTTTTTATAATAATGGGGCAGACGAGTATGGAGGGGGAATTAAGAAGAAGAGAAGATTAAAAAATGGAGGAAGAAGAAGCAGAACGGTCGTCTTGAAGAACACGACTCGTTTTAAAAAAAGGATATAGCGCCGGGTCCTTGGGCGCTATACCTGGCATGATAACTTTTTGTATATAGCGCCCAAGTACTGGGCGCTATATATTAACGGTAATTATACCGTTAATGTATAGCGCCCAGTACTTGGGAGCTATATATAGTTTGGTCTTCTTTTTTTTTTTACACCTATTTTGGTTCTTTTAGTCCAAAAATACAACATTTTGGTTCCGGATTTGTAACGACCCGACCGGTCGTTTTGAGATCCAGCGTGTCATTCAGTAGTTAGGAGCCATGAGCAGCTTCATTTCGGATTTTGTGACTTGTATGTATGGTCAGAGTTGAAATTCTGGAGGCTCAGAGTTAAATTGTAAGGAAAATTCTCATTTCAGAAGCCTTAAGTTGAAGAAATTGAGTAAGACTGGAATTTTGAGTAAACGACCTCAGAATCAGGATCCGAAGGTTCTAGCATATTCGTATGGTGATTTCGAACTTGGGCGTATGTCCGGATCAGGATTTGGATAACTTGAGAGTGTTTCGGTGTATATTGTGGAAGTCAGCATTTTTGAAGAAGTTTCCTAAGTTTGGCTTGAAGTGCATTTCAATGATATTGATATTCGTTTGGGATTCCGAGTCTGGGAATAGCTCCGTATTGTGATTCTGGAGTTGGGAGCGCGATCAGAAGTGAATTCGGATGTCCGGAGGTCATTTTGAAGTCATTTGGCTAAAGATAGAAATTTGAAGGTTTTTGAGAAGTTTGACCAAGAGTTTGACTTTTTGATATCAGGGTCAGATTCCAATTCCAAAAGTTGGAGCATGTCCGTAATGTCGAATATGATTTGTGTGCAAAATTTGGGGTCAATCGTACGTGTTTTGATAGGTATCGACGTCGGATGTAGAAGTTTGAAATTCTAAGTTCTTAAAGATTTGGATTGGAGAGCGATTCATGATTTCGATGTTGTTTGATGCGATTTGAGTCCTCGAGCGAGTTCGTATCATGTTTTGGGATATGTTGGTATAATTGGTTAAGAACCCGAGGGCCTCGGGTGGATTTCGGAAGGTTAACGGAATGAATTTCGGACGAAAAAGAAGGAAAAGAATTGCAGAAATTTTCGGGTGCATTTTTGGACAGCAAATTGTGCGTCGAGGAGCTAACTTTGGAAGCATATATATACGAATATATAAGGACTATGAACATTTGCAAAACATGAAAATTGTAGATCTTGACGTCTAGTTTTCAGAACATTAAACCATTCATCATTTGGAGTTTTGTGCCAAAAGTTATGACCGATTGAAGAAGACTGGTGGAGCAGTTTTCGCAAGAATTTTCTGATGCCTGGAGCTGAATGTAGAAGATCATATCTCGGGATGTATAAAGCGTTATATGGTGTAAAACCTATCAAATTAAAGATCTTTGAGTCTAGTTTTTAAATCTTCAAACCGTTTGTTATTTGGATATTTCTACAAAAAGTTACGGGTGTTTTAACAGAAGGTGTCCAACAAGAAAACTTTTTAATAGGATGTACAACCTGTACAACACAAGTGCAAGTTACAACCCGGTGAAGCATGGGCAGATTCTTTAAACACGAATTTGGCCCATTTTCTTCATTTCTTTCATTTGGCTTGGATGACTTTGGAGAGCATTTCAAGGGGGATTTCATCAAGTATCAAAGGTAAGTTGTTTCTACTTATTTTCAAGTTAAATACAAGATTTATTACATAGATTTGATATGAAAATTGGGAAAAAATGTCGGAATTTGCTAAAAAAATCTAGAATTTTGAAAATATGATCTTTTGCCACTATTTGAGCATGAATTCATGAAGTAAATTGTATAATTTAATTGGTAAGGCTTCGGGTAATTCATTCATTCGAGAATTTTCAAAATCCGAATGCGTGGGCATGGGGTCGAAATTTCAAGAACCTTCAAGAATACTATATTCTGGAATTTCTTGTTAATTCTTATACTTGGAGCATAAATTGATTCAATTACGCTATGTTTGGTTAGTTGTGAGCCGTCGAGGGTCGTTTCGGAGCTTGGGGCGCATTCTTGATCTGGTCTTTGGTCTGAGGAGTGCTTTGTCGAGGTGAGTCTCCTTTCTAAACTTGTAAAGGGGAAATGTCCCCGTGGGTTCCTTGTTTGCTATGTGTACATGTTGAGGGGGCCACTTACGTACCAACTGACGAGAGTCCGTACGTGAAGACTATATTGCTATGTCGGGTAGCCGTAGGACCCACGAGCATGCCATTTCGGGCCTTATTTGAACCATTGTATGTATTATAAATTGTGTTTATTGTTGAAATGACATGGGAAGGTAAAAAGATGATGATGTAAATCCTAAATGGCTATCAGTGATATGATATTGACACAATATTGTTGAGTTCACAGTCGAGTCGGTACCCGTAGGTACCTATATGTAAATATTATTATTATCGAGTCTGCACACGAGTCGCAGGCATGATACGCGATCGTGGGGAGCTTATTATTATCGAGTCAGCACACGAGTCACAGGTATGATTCGCGATCGTGGGGAGCTTATTATTATTATCGAGTAAGCACACGAGTCGCATGCATGATGTGCGATCGTGGGGAGCTTATTATTATTGAGTCAACACATGAGTCGCAAGTATGATTCACGATCGTGGGGAGCTTATTATTATTATCGAGTCAGCACACGAGTCGCAGGCATGCTGCGCGATCTTAGGGAGCTTATTACTATCGAGTCAGCACACGAGTCGCAGGTATGATTCGCGATCGTAGGGAGCTTATGACCTCAATCCTTATGACTTACCTTATGACTCCAGCCGATTGTCTTGTCTGTGTCGGTATATGTTGTTGTCTTGTCCGTGTCGGTATATGTTGTTGTCTTGTCCGTGTCGGTATATGTACACTTGAGTCTGGATCACATAAGACTGGATTGGCAGTGTAACGACCCGGTCTGTTGTTACGTAAAACCTGCATTATAATTGTTGTTATTGACTTATCATAGACCGATTATTCTATTGTTAATGTGATAGGCTTGAAATCAGAATGGTTAAATGAGAACTCAGGAACTTAGTCCTTAAGAATAGTCTTAAAATGGGAAAAGTCAACTGAGAGTTGACTTATTGGTAAACGACCTCGGAATGCGGAGTTTTCTGGCTCGGATAGCTTTGTTAGGTGATTTGGGACTTAGGAGTGTGTTCAGAATAATTTTGTGATGTCCGGTGTAGAATTAGGCTTGAATTGGTGGAAGTTAGTTTTTGGCAATTTCCGGACGGCAGTGGAAAATAGGTTATCGGGGTCGGAATGGAATTCCGACAGCTGGAGCAGGTTCGTAATGTCATTTTGGACTTGTCCGCAAAATTTCAGGTCAATCGAAGTTGATTTGGATGGTTTCGACATCATTGGCAAATTTTAGAAATTTCAAAGTTCTTAGGCTTGAATCTGATGTGAATTTGGTGTTTTGATGTTAGTTTTGGTGTTTCGAGAGTGCGACTAGGTTTGAATGATGTTATGGGATATGTTGGTATAATTTATTGGGGTCCCGAGGGGCTCGGGATTGATTTCGGGTGATTAACGGACTCATTTGGACTTGGGACAACTGCTGGTTTTCTGGTGTTAGTGCAGCAGGAACTTGTTCACTCTGATCGCGAGGAATGGCCTGCGATCGCGTAGGGTAAGTGGCACAAGCAGTGCGATCACGTGGACTTGATCGCGATCGCGTAGGGTTAGCTGGGGGATGGAAGATTTTTGTTCTTCGCGATCGTATGGTGGAGGTCGCGATCGCGTGAGTTGAGCATGGTGTGAAGTGCGATCGCGTAGTGAAGTTTGTGATCGCGTAGAGTAGCCAGGCGCGTGGGGAGCGGAGTCAGTTGTTCTTCGCGATCGCGTGAGAAGGGTTGCGATCGCGTGGGTCGAGGTTCCGTTGAATCGCGATCGCGTGGCTTATGCTGCGATTGCATAGGGTCTTCTGTGGGCCTGGGAGAATTGTTCTTCGCGGTCGCGTGAGTACATCCGCGATCACAGTCCATAAATAATTGGGCATATTAAAATTAAACCCTCCGCGACTTAAACCCTTATTTCACCATTGTTGTACGGACAATGAGCTTTTTGGACGAATTTTGGAGGAGAAAATCATTGGGTATCACAGAGGTAAGTATTTTGATCATTAAAACTTGATTATGGATGATTATAGAACATAAAACCAATGTAAATTCATGGAAAATCAGTGGAAAAATTGGGTTTTAGGGCTTGAGATTATGAGACCTTTAATGGTCGATTTGAGGGGTCAAACAAACTCCGATTTTTGTGTTCTTTATATGTACGGACTCGTGGGAAGATGAAGAACACTTTTCTGTAAAAAAATCTGAGTTTTGGGATGCGGGCCCAGGGTCGGGTTTTGACCGGTTTCAGATTTTTGAGTTAAATTCGATATTTTTCGATTGAAATTCATTCCTTAAGCATGTATTGATGATAAAAATTTGAACTTGGTAGATTTGGAGCCTTCAGAGGTTGAATTGAGAGGCAAGCGCATTGCGGAATAATTTTGGGCTAGTTTTGAGGTAAGTAATGTCTTTAAATCCTGTCCTGAGGGTATGAAACCCCGGACTATGCACCCTTTCACGGGTTTTGAAATAAAAAGGTGGAAACTTTGGAACATGTTTCCTATTCAGGCGACTATTGAGTTGCGAAATCGATTTTTAAGACTTTACTTAAATAGTATTTATATATTATGATATGTTTTGGGTTGTAAGCCATGTTTGGGGCCTAGTGCCGA
>ML263089.1:32361-67983 GCA_005239495.1 Nicotiana undulata
TTATGCCATGTTGTGGCTTATTATTGCGCTTGGGCTGTAGGAGCCCCTCCGGAGTCTGTAACACACCCCCAGTGAGCGCCGGTACCGAATGAGTGATGCCCGCGGGGCTTATGAAGAGTGATTGTGAGGATGCCTGATGGGCAGAGTGATTGTGAGGATGCTTGATAGGTAGAGTGATTGTGAGGATGCCTGATAGGCAGAGTGATTGTGAGGATGCCTGAAGGGCAGAGTGATTGTGAGGATGCCTGATGGGCAGAGTGATTGTGAGGATGCCTGATGGGCAATGGTTACGACAAATGATTTTGGCCCGAGGGGCAGTTTTATGAAACGTTTTACTGAGTTTTCGAACTATGATTTACTTCATTTTTAAACAGGGTCTTTTACTGAGAATTCTACTGAGTTATACTGATATTGAACTTGTTTTCAAAGGATTTATGGAAAACTGATTTCGAACTTATTATTTGATAAATATTACGTGGTGACTTCGTGTTTTACTGGTTTGTGGAATTGTGTACATGTTCTGTATGTTTATATTACTCAGACTGTGATTTATTTTCATTACTACTGAGTTGGCATACTCATAAAGACTCATTGTGCCTCTATGCACAGATCCAGGTACTAGTTCGCAGCAGTAGCTGACGCAGGTTCGATAGCAGCATTTACGGGATTTTGAGGTAGCTGTCCAGCGTCCACAACTTCTCCATTTCCCTTCCTTACTTAGTATTAACATTTGATTCCGAGACATATATTATAGTTTTAGCAGAGTTAGATTCATTTCTTCTTAGATGCTCATGACTATTGACTCCAGTTCTTGGGAGGTTGTTTAGGATATTATGGGGACCTAATACTTTATTATATTAATTATGATGTGGTTGCTTGCTTATTATTTAATTGTGAACTATTATAATTGNCTATTGACTCCAGTTCTTGGGAGGTTGTTTAGGATATTATGGGGACGGTAATACTAATTTATATTATTTATGCTATGGTTGCTTGCTTATTATTTAATTGTGAACTGTGATAATAGAATAAATGCGTAGTAAAGTGATGGTCGGCTAGCCTAGTACCACGATAGGCGCCATCACGGCCTGTTAGGATTTGGGGCCGTGACAGACAGGTATTGTTTAATAAGAGAAATAGGTACTTGGGGTTCCTACTCGTATTACATTATGTGTTTATGAACTTGCTGTTTACTGCTTCGCATGCCTATTGCTTTAGCCATATCTCATTTTATATTAGGTTGCTGGACCTTAGTGAGTATCGAGTCGACCTCTCGTCACTACTTCTTCGAGTTTAGACGGGATACTCACTGGGCATTTTGTTGCACATAGTTCAGAAGTTGATTCGGAGACTTACTCGGGCTGCATTCATCCGGAGGCGTTCCGCATTTGACAGAGTCTCCTTCTTTTCATATCTTTACTTGTATCTTTGTTGCCTTTGTCCCATTTATTCCTCGGACAATAGTTGTATAATTGAATAAATTCTTAGAAACTGCTCATGTACTTGTGTCACCGGGTTCTGGGGATGCATTGAGTCTTGTTTTATTGAATTAAAGGCACCTTCCGTCGTATTTAAATCTACAATAGTTTATTTATTTGATTGTGAAATGCAATAAAGGCAACGATTTCGAAATTTTTAAACAGGAAGGTATTTGTACGAATTAAGGAATTGGCTTGCCCGACAGTGGTGTCCGGCGCCATCACAACCCATAGGTTTTGGGTCGTGACAACGTGGTATCAGAGCACTAGGTTCCCTTAGGTTTCACGAGTCATGAGCAAGTCTAGTAGAGTCTTGCGGATCGGTACGGAGATGGTTGTACTTATCTTCGAGAGGCTACAGGGCTGTAGGAGTACTTCCCTTCTTGATTCCTCATCGTGCGATTTGATTCCATTAAGGCTTATGCCTATGTTTCTTCCTACTCAATCTTATACGTCGTGAAGCTCTTGCTACAATTCAAGGATTTGAGGAATTGAAATGGTGCTACGGATATGGTGCGAGATGTTTTCCATGTGCAGTTGGTTGGGGCTGTTGTTGTTGCCCTGCAGGAGAATAATATGTTGTTTCAGCTCAGTAATTGTGTTTCTGAGGACTTTGAGGCTATTATCAGGTTGTTATGATGCTTACGATTGGATATCACGCGGTGTTGATACGATGATAGGATGCTTGCCCATATGTAGGAGCAATGAATGACTTGAAGGGAGGTCTTCTCAGGGCGTGGTTTCGAGATTTCTGTATTTTAGTTGCGGCGGAGGAAAGACACTTGGACTATGAACGGTCCGGTTCGGATTGATAAAGTAGTAAGCTTGGTGCTATCGAGCAAAGTGGAGTATTCACCAGTGTTGTGGTATCGTTGTTTGATCGAATAAGATATGTTAAATTCGCCGGTGTTATAACTTTTCGGTTGCATGGGGTTAGAGTGCTGTGAAGCGGTGCTGAAGAAGCGGTTTTCAGAGATCATGGTGTGTAGTGGTTCAGAATTGAACAGTTACCTCTAATGAAGGCAGCTCAAGAAAGAAGATCTTCGGAGAGTTCGAAGTTATGGTGATCTGCTGGCTCAAAGAGCTACAGAGAAGGATGTTGAATTGAGTACGCAATTTAGAAGCACACGATGAAGGAAGATATGTGAAAAGTGATAGGTGGTGGTTCCATTTCAAAAAGTCTAGGCGTAAGGAAAGGAAGTTGGGTAGTGCTTAAAGGAATAAGATTAACCAAAGTGGGGGAGTCCCACCACCTGCAGTTGGGTTGTGGGGGTTGTGTCCTCATGGAGTTGTGGATTGTCAGCATATTGGTAAGTTGTTACAGCTAAGGGAAAGGAGTAAAGCGGTAATTGATCATGGCATTCGATAAATGTGTGCGAAGTTTGTCCTATTGTACCAGCGATAGGCTTTGGGAAAAATTAAGAATTCGTGCTTAAGGCATAGGCAAGTTGTAAGGGTAGCGACTCAGTCACATGCTTCGCTGAAAGGGTGTTCATGTGCTAGGAGATATTTGGAGTTGATTGTAATCGGGGCCCGTCAGAGTAGGTGACTCTCGGTGGTGGTCCTAATGAATTCGAAAGTTAGAGAATGCGGTGTTTAAGGGTTTCAGGCAACAGTATAATTAAGAATCGAGCTTCTGTAGTATAATCTCTAAAAGGAAGGATGATGGTTGGAGTGGTCTATGTTATTTCAACACGCTGGATAGTATCGGGGGAGTGAGGGAAATAGACTCCAGGGTGTAGAAAGATTATCAAGAGGTTGTGAGACGGGTTGCGAAATTTAGGCATCATGGTCTCGTGAATCAAGGTCACTCGGGATGAGTGAGGGTTGAGATGCTATGAGTTGAAGGAATTTACTATTACCTTTGAGGCAATTAAAGATGATTAAAAGAAGATAGGTTGGTTAGCCATAGTTGAAATGACACAAGTACGGCAGTGATCAGTTTCTTCGGCGTGATTGAGTATGTGTATGGGTTGTGCAAATGTGTGCGGGGCTTGTCGGCCGTCGTAATAGACTTCAGTTGGAAGCATTCAAGTGCTATGGATTGTCAGGTGTAGGCGGGTCACAAAGGTGTTATGATGGTTCAGACCACTGCTTAAGGAATTACATGTATTGTGATTGTGAGAGCTCACTTGTGAGTTGTTATGGTTTTCATGAATTGAAGTCAGTAAAAAGGGTTCCTAGGTAATGAAGTGGTCACCTTAATAATGGTTCAGGGGTTATGATGGAATTTTGCGCCATATCATATTGGCATGTTATGTGCAAAAAGCGGTATGTAATTGGAAGTAAGAATTGAGATTGGTGTTTGAGGAAAGAGGCTTTGTATCATGGTTATGGTTTCCTGATTTGTCTTGAAGCATTTGTGGGATCAAGAGTAAGGATGTGCGGACTTTTTTCCTTGTGTGGAAGGCCGTGAGAGCATGACCGCGGGAATATTGCATAAGTGTGGCATGTAGTCACCTAATTGGTTGAAGAATTAGACCTAGTATAGAGGAGTGTAATATTGCTTAATTGAGAATTTATGTCTGGAAGGCGTTTGGTTCAGTTGATGGTGGATTGTGGGGAGTTTGTCCCGGCTATGATTGTTATTCTTGTGTATTATGAGAGTAATTGGGGGTATTATGGACCCAGGTAAGGCTATCAGCCTAGTTCAGTGCGAGAAAAATCGACTTGAAGTGAATGAATGGATTTAAACAAATTATGGGCTACATGCGAGTCAGATGTGTTTATTTCAGTATGGCGCTCCTCAAGGAGGGGTTCTTGGTACGTTCGAGGATGAACATCTGTTTAAGTGGGGGAGAATTTAACGACCCGATCGGTCATTTTGAGATCCAGCGCGTCGTTCAGTAGTTAGGATCCATGAACAGCTTCATTTCGGCTATTGTGACTTGTATGTATGGTCAGAGTTGAAATTCTGGAGGTTCGGAGTTAAATTGAAAGGTAAATTCTCATTTCAGAAGCCTTAAGTTGAAAAAATTGAGTAAGATTGGAATTTTGAGTAAACGACCTCGGAATCAAGATCCGAAGGTTCCAACAGATTTGTATGGTGATTTCGAACTTGGGCGTATGTCCGGATTAGGATTTGGATAACTCGAGAGCGTTTCGGTGTATATTGTGGAAGTCAGCATTTTTGAAGAAATTTCCTAAGTTTGGCTTGAAGCACATTTCAATGATATTGATGTCCGTTTGGGATTCCGAGTCTGGGAATAGCTTTGTATTGTGATCTGGAGTTGGGAGCGCAATCGGAAGTGAATTCGGATATCCGGAGGTCATTTTGAAGTCATTTGGCTAAACATAGAAATTTGAAGGTTTTTGAGAAGTTTGACCGGGAGTTTGACTTTTTGATATTGCGGTCGGACTCTAGTTTCGAAAGTTGCAGCAGGTCCGTAATGTCGAATATGACTTGTGTGCAAAATTTGGGGTCAATCGGACGTGATTTGATAGGTTTCGGCGTCAGATGTAGAAGTTTGAAATTCTAAGTTCTTAAAGATTTGGATTGGAGAGCGATTCATGATTTCGACGTTGTTTGATTTGATTTGAGTCCTCGAGCGAGTTCGTATCATGTTTTGGGAAGTGTTGGTAAAAATGGTTAAGGTCCCGAGGGCCTCGGGTGGATTTCGGAAGGTTAACAGAATGAATTTTGGACGAAAAAGAAGGAAAACAATTGCAGAAATTTTCTGGTGCATTTTTGGACAGCAAATTGTGCGTCGAGGAGCTAACTTTGGAAGCATATATATAAGCATCTATAAGGAATCTGAACATTTACAAAACATGAAAGCTGTAGATCTTGAAGTCTAGTTTTCATAACATTAAACCATTTGTCATTTGGAGTTTTGTGCAAAACGTTATGACCGATTGAAGAAGACTGGTGGAGCAGTTTTTGCAAGAATTTTCTGATGCCTGGAGCTGACTTTAGAAGCTCATATCTCGGGATATATAAGGCGTTATATTGTGTAAACCTATCAAATTAAAGATCTTCGAGTCTAGTTTTCAAATCTTCAAACCGTTTATTATTTGGATATTTCTACAAGAAGTTATGAGTGTTTTAACAGAAGGTGTCCAACAAGGGAAAATTTTAATAGGATGTACAACATGTACAACACAAGTGCAAGGTACAAGCCGGTGAAGCATGGGCAGATTCTTTAAACACGAATTTGGCCCATTTTCTTCATTTCTTTCATTTGTCTTGGATGACTTTGGAGAGCATTTCAAGCGGGATTTCATCAAGCATCAAAGGTAAGTTGTTTCTACTTGTTTTCAAGTTAAATACAAGATTTATTACATAGATTTGATATGAAAATTGGAGAAAAATGTGAGAATTTACTAAGAAACCTAGAATTTGGAAAATGTAAACTTTTGCCACGATTTGAGCATGAATTCTTGAAGTAAATTGTATTATTTAATTATTAAGGCTTAGGGTAACTCATTCCTTCGAGAATTTTCAAAATCCGAACGCGTGAGCCTGGGGTCAAAATTTCAAGAAGCTTCAAGAATACTATCTTCTGGAATTTCTTGTTAATTCTTATACTTGGAGCATAAATTGATTCAATTACGCCATGTCTGGTTAGTTGTGAGCCGTCGAGGGTAGTTTCGGAACTTGGGGCGCATTCTTGATCCGGTCTTTTGTCCGAGGAGTGCTTCGTCGAGGTGAGTCTCCTTTCCAAACTTGTAAGGGGGAAATGTCCTCGTAGGTTCCTTGTTCGCTATGTGTACATGTTGAGGGGGCCATGTACGTACCAAGTGACGAGAGTCCGTACGTGGCGACTATATTGCTATGTCGGGTAGCCGTAGGACCCACGAGCATGCCATTTCGGGTCTTATTTGAACCATTGTATGTATTATAAATTGTGTTTATTGTTGAAATGACATGGGAAAGGTAAAAAGATGATGATGTAAATCCTAAATGGATATCAGTGATATGATATTGACACAATCTGGATGAGTTCACAGTCGAGTCGGTACCCGTAGGTACCTATATGTAAATATTATTATTATCGAGTCAGCACACGAGTAACAGGCATGATGCGCGATCGTGGGGAGCTTATTATTATCGAGTCAGCACATGAGTAGCATGTATGATTCGCGATCGTGGGGAGATTATTATTATTATCGAGTCAGCACACGAGTCGCAGGCATGATGCGCGATCGTGGGGAGCTTATTACTATCGAGTCAGCACACGAGTCGCAGGTATGATTCGCGATCGTGGGGAGCTTATGACCTCAGTCCTTATTACCTACCTTATGACTCCGGCTAGTTGTCTTGTCCGTGTTGGTATATGTTGTTGTCTTGTCCGTGTCGGTATATGTTTTTGTCGTGTCCATGTCGGTATATGTACACTTGAGTCTTGATCACATAAGACTGGATTGGCAGGTACTGTTTAATAAGAGAAATAGGTACTTGGGGTTCTTACTCGTATTACATTATGTGTTTATGAATTTGCTGTTTACTTCTTCGCATGCCTATTACTTTAGCCATATCTCATTTTATATTAGGTTGCTGGACCTTAGTGAGTATCGAGTCGACCTCTCGTCACTACTTCTTCGAGTTTATACGGGATACTCACTGGGTACATATACGTATATGTACTCATGCTACACTTTCTGTGCATTTTGTTGCACAGGTACCTTCATAGTTCAGAAGTTGATTCGGAGACTTACTTAAGCTGCATTCATCTAGAGGCGTTCCGCAGTTGACAGAGTCTCCTTCTTTCCGTATCTTTACTTGTATCTTTTTTGCCTTTGTCCCATTTATTCCTCGGACAATAGTTGTATAATTGAATAAATTCTTAGAAACTGCTCATGTACTTGTGTCATCGGGTTCTAGGGATGCGTTGAGTCTTGTTTTATTGAATTAAAGGCACCTTCCATCGTATTTAAATCTACAACAGTTTATTTATTTGATTGTAAAATGCAATAAAGTCAACGATTTCGAAAATTTTAAACAGGAAGGTATTTGTACGAATTAAGGAATTGGCTTGCCCGACAGTGGTGTCCGGCGCCATCACAACCCATAGGTTTTGGGTCGTGACAGGATTCCAGGAGCAACGGCTTCCCTTTTTAAACTTTCTGACCTGACCTCCCTTGCGATATCATCACTTTTTTGCCTCCTATCTTTGCTTGGGGAATTTGGACATCTCCAGGGATCATGACGCAAATGTCCCTGGCATCTTATCCATGAAACTAATTTTTTTATTTCTTTGATTAACAACTCGAGTTTTTGAGCTACCTTGTTATATTTTCAACTCGAATCACCTCCAACCCTTCATATAGGTAAAATACAATGTTAGTATGCTATTCTCCTCATCCGTAGTTGTTCTTGGAATGCAAAACCATAATTAAATTTCCATAACGACTCGACTGATGATTTTGAGCGTTTGCATTTTTCTCGGTAGTTTGAGGGCATCAGTATCCCCTCATGATGTATTATGACTCGTGTGAATCTTCATCTCTGGTTTTCAAGTTATTCGGAATCAATTTGGAAGAATGAACTTCAAGATTTAAGCTTTAAGTTGGAAGAGTTGACCAAGTTTGACTTTTTAGCATTTGACCTTGGATTGGAGTTGTCACGACCTGATTTACCCTCTGAAAGGTATCGTGACAGCACCTAGTCTCTACGAAGTAAGCCTAAATTGCGGATAAACCTTAATTAAAAATGCGATAAATAAAGACAGAAAGGAGTAAAATCTAAATAATCATAACGATGTCGCTCGGCATGTACAAATATAAACCCCAAGACCCGGTCTGTCACAATATAGTCACAAGCTTCTATACTACTGTAGCTCTAAACAAAACTGGAGAAAAAATACACAGGAGAATCTCTATAAGTCATAATGGAAGGTGACTCGGAGGATTCTGCGGATATGGCAGAAATACCTTGCAGTCTTCTAGTAACAACTGCAACAACTAGCCATGCGACTGATAACTCGTACCTAGATCTGCACACGAAAAACATGTGTAGGAAAGGGCATGAGTACACCATATTTGGTACCGAGTAAGTGCCAAGCATAACCCTAGTCAAGTAGTGACGAGGTCAAGTTAAGGCCCTAATGGATTTGTTTATATAAATCAACTTAGAACAATATGAAAGATAAGTAATTTCTACAGTAATCAGTTAAAGGAAAATATTCTAAAACATAACAGTATAAAGATCCTTCAGCTCAGCACAATGTATCACAACGTGGAATCTCCTGGGATACCGTCCCGTAGTTCCAAATGGTTATGCAGTACAAGGGGATATCCCGGAATACGCCTGTAGTCTCAAAATAAATATGCAATGCTGGGGGATCTCTCGGAATACGTCTGTAGTCCCAATTTAAATATGCGGTACAGGGGAATTTCCCTTAATACGTCTGTAGTCCCAAAATAAATATGCAGTGCTGGAGGATCTCCCGAAATACGTCTGTAGTCCCAATATAAATATGCGATGCGAAATAATTGACAAATAATGCATCAATTTAAACAACTCATCAAATCGCAGATAGGGAAAGCAATAAGCTAACTAAACATGGCGCACTAAACATGGCGCACATATTGGAAACTCCGGTGATCCATGAAAATCTCACATGGAACACTGTACAAATAATGACGCCAGATCTTCAGGGCGTGAACAATAGCTGCCAACTCGAGATCATGAACCGGGTAATTCTTCTCGTGCACCTTCAATTGTATGGACACGTAGACAATCACCCTACCTTCCTGCATCAATACTGCTCCAAGGACAATCCTCGAGGCATCACAATAGACTGTATATGACCCTAAGACTGTAGGAAATACAAACAATGGAGTTGTAGTCAAGGCTGTCTTGAGCCTCTAAAGCTCTCCTCACACTCCTCAGTCCACCTGAACGGGGCAATCTTCTCGGTCAATCTGGTCATAGGTGCTGCAATAGATGAAAATCCCTCTACAAAGCGGCGGTAGTACCCTGCCAAACCAAGGAAACTGCGTATCTTAGCAGTTGATAATGGTCTAGGCCAACTCTGCACCACCTCCACCTTCTTCGGATCCACCTTGATCCCATCACAAGACACCGCGTGGCCCAAGAATGCCACTGAATCAAGCCAGAATTCACATTTAGAAAATTTTGCATACAATTTCTTCTCACATAAAGTTTGAAGCACGGTCCTCGGGTGCTACTCATGATCTTCCCGAGATAGGGAATATACCAGGATGTCGTCAATAAACACAATGAAGAAGGAATCAAGATAAGGTTGGAACACACTATGCATTAAATGCATAAAGGCTGCTTGGGCATTGGTCAGCCCAAATGACATGACAAGAAACTCATAGTGACCATATCTGGTCCTGAAGGACAGTCTTCGGGATGTCCGGCTCCCGAATCTTCAACTGATGATAGCCAGAACGCAAGTCAATCTTGGAATATACTTTGGAACCCTGTAACTGGTCAATTAAATCATCAATGCGAGGCAAAGGATACCTGTTTTTCACTGTAACCTTGTTTAACTGCCAATAATCAATACACATAACCATTTTTTTTCTTCACAAATAATACTGGAGCACCCCAAGGTGATACACTAGGCCTAATGAAACCCTTATCAAGAAAGTCCTGTAACTGTTCCTTCAACTCCTTCAACTCAGGAGGAGCCATACGATAGGGAGGAATAGAAATGGGCTGAGTGCCCGGCAAAAAATCAATGTCGAAATCAATATCTCTATCGGGGGGCATACCCGGAAGATCAGTTGGGAATATATCAGGGAAGTCCCTCACTACTGGAACTGACTCAATTGTAGGGGTATCAACATTGACATCTCTCACATATTCCAAATACGCATCACTCCCCTTCTCAACCATCCGCTGAGCCCTAAGAAAAGAAATGACCCTACAGGGAATATACTCTAAGTTACCTCTCCACTATAATCTCGATAAGCCTAGCATAGCCAGCGTAGTGGTCTTAGCGTGACAATCAAGAATAGCATAATGAGGCGACAACCAGTCCATCCCCAAGATAACATCGATATCTACCATACCGAGTAATAACAAATCATCTCTGGTCTTAAAACCAGTGATAACAATCAAACACGACTGATATACCCGGTCCATAACGAGAGAATCTCCCACAGGAGTAGAAACATATATAGGGGAACTCAAGGAATCCCGATATATCCCCAAATGCGAATAAAAATAAGAAGACACATATGAATATGTAGACTCTAGGTCAAATAATACTGATGCATCCCTATGACAGATAGGGACGATACCTGTGATAATTGAATCTGAAGCTACGACCACTGAACGGGCTTAAAGGGCATAGTACCTGACCTGGCCTCCTCATATAGGGTGACCTCGACCTCCACCTCGAGCTGGCTGAGGAGGTGGAGTAGCAGCTGGGGATGGAAGAATAGCCAGAGGACCCGGTGGGGCATGTGGAGGATGATAAGTTGGAGATGATGCACCCCTCCTAGCTCTGGGAAAATCTCTAACCAAGTGACAAGTGTCACCACACTCAAAACAACCCCTTAGAGGACGATGTGGCCGAGACTAACTCAGTATTGTCCTGCTGGACTGGCCGGTAATAGCACCTTGAGTAGGAGACACACTATATACTAGCGGTGCATAATAAGGCTCCTGAGGTCTAGGAGGAGCTGGAATACCACTGGCTGTTGGAAGAGCTGAATGAACATGGCGACTCATAAAACCCCTACCATAGCGTGTTGCTGGTGCACGAGCTCCCGAATAATGAGACTCTTGAGACCTCCTGACCTCTCTCTACTCTCTATCCCGAGAAAACATGCCCTCTACCCTCTTGGCAATACTCACAACCTATTGATAACTGATATCCATTTCTATCTCTCTGGACATGTTGTTCCGAATACTGGGGTAGAGTCCCTCTGTGAAACGACGAACTCTCTCTCTGATCGTCACAACCAAAGCCGGTGCATGATGAGCTAACTCACAAAAACGGATTGCATACTCCGACATATCATAGCACCCTGGCGCAACTTCTCAAACTCTGCACACCAAGAATCCCTGAGGCTCTGTGGGACATACTCTCGCAGAAACATCTCTGAAAACTAAGTCCAAGTGAGTGTGGCTTCCTCGTCAGAACTACTCAGCTCATAGGCACACCACCACTGATATGTCGCTCCCCTCAACTGGAAAGTGGTGAAATAAACCCCACTCGTCTCCACAATGCTTATAGTGAAAAGAATACGATGACACTCCTCTAGACAACCCAGAGCGGCATCTGATGCTAGTCCGCTGAAAGTAGGTGTGTGGTACTTCTTGTACCTCTCAAGTCTGAGCTGCTCTGCCTCAGAAGCAGCTACCCTGGCCTCGTGCTGAGCAGGAATCACAAGGGGTACATGAATGTACTCTTGAGCCTGATCAACATGGACCCTCTACTCAGGAGTGCGGATTGCGTGAGTCTGTGCCCTTCCCCCGGCCTGAGATATGGCTGGGGCTATTGGAATTCACCCAGCCTGAGTCAGAGTGATGAATATGTTCATGAACTGAGCCAAAGTCTCGTGGAGGGCTGGGGCAGCAATAGGGACCTCCTCCGGCCCTCCAACTGGAGATACTGTGGGCTCCTCTGTCGCTGCTCTCGTTGGTGCTCGAGATGTACCGCGTCCTCGTCCTCTACCCCGGCCCCTACCTCTGGTGGCTCTGATTGGGGGCTCGGGTGCCTGATCGTCAGTCCTCCCGATACGGGTCCTCACCATCTATGAGAAAGAATAGAATAGAGTTTTAGAATTTTGATGTCCATAACTCGCACAACAAGGAATTCCAAAGAATATGATTGTTCTTAGCAATTACATAGCCTCTCGAAGATAGATACGGACGTCTCCGTAAAAATCCGTGAGACTCTAATAAACCGGCTTGTGACTTGTGACTCCTATGAACCTAGACGCTCTAATACCAACCTGTCTCAACCCGATTAACCCTCCGAAAGGTGTCGTGACGACACCTAGTCTCTAGGTCTAGGTAAGCCTAAATTGCGGATAAAACTTAATTAAAAATGCGATAAATAAAGACAGAAAGTGGAAAATATGAATAATTATAACGACTCCGCTCGACATGTACAAATATAAACCCCAAGACCCGGATTGTCACAATATGGTCATAAGCTTCTATACAACTGTAGCTCTAAACAAAACTGGAGAAAAAAATACATAGGAGAATCTCTATAAGTCATAATGGAAGGTGACTCGGAGGATTCCGCGGACGCGGCAGAAATACCTTGCGGTCTCCTGGTAACAACTGGCCACGCGACTGATAACTCATACTTGGATCTGCACACGAAAAATATGTGTAGGAAAGGGCATGAGTACACCACATTTTGTACCCAGTAAGTGCCAAGCCTAACCCCAGTCAAGTAGTGACGAGGTCACGCGAAGTCTCTACTAGATGTTTTATATAAATCAACTTAGAACAATATGAAAGATAATTAATTGCTACAGTAATCAATTAAAGGAAAATATTCTAAAACATAACGGTAAAAAGAGCCCTCGGCTCAGCACAATGTATCACAAGGTGGAATCTCCCGAGATACCGTACCGTAGTTCCAAATGGTTATGCAATACAAAGGGATCTCCCAGAATATGTACGTAGTCCCAAAATAAATATGGAGTGCCGGGGGATCTCTCGGAATACGTCTGTAGTCCCAATTTAAATATGCGGTACAGGAGGATCTCCCAGAAAATGTCTGTAGTCCCAAAATAAATATGCAGTGCTGGAGGATCTCCCGTAATACGTCTGTAGTCCCAATTTAAATATGCGGTCTGTATTCCCAATTTAAATATGCGATGGGAAATAATTGACAAATAAGGCATCAATTTAAACAACTCACAAAATCGCAGATAAGGAAAGCAATAAGCTAACTAAACATGGCGCGCATAATGTCAGATAGGCAATTTACTATTAAACAGGTAAGCATGCTTTTCCTAATCTAAGTTAAAAAATTAAACATATTAAAACAATATAATAGGAGAAAAACAATTTATAATTTTTGAAAGAAACAAGGGGTTTTTGCAATTATGGCCCGTGTACGTACTCGTCACCTCACGTAGACGGCGCCCACATATCAATTAATGTCAAAACAACCTAAGGGAAAGTCCCCAACACAAAGTTAGGCAAGGCACTTACCTCGACTGCTCAAATTAACTCGAAATCACGTTCTTGCCATGAGTACCCGACTCCAAATAGCCAAAATATATTCAATTCAATTGCATAAAATAAATATAACTTTAAAAAATTAAATTAATTCGAAACTAATACACGAAATTAGGAAAATCGCCCCAAAAAGTCCCTCGGGCCCACGTCTCGGAATCGGGTAAAATTTGCAAATTCCGAACACTCATTCACTCACGAGTCTAACCATACCAAATTAAATCTAATCCGATAACAAAATTTTGATCAAAATCCAAAAACTCGGCCTAGGAACTTTTCTCAAATTTTCCAAATTTTCACCCAAATTTCGAAATTAAATGATAAAGTTAAGCATAAATTAGCGGGAATCAAACAAAAACGAGTAAGCATCACTTACCCCAAACACCCAAGTGAAAGTCCCTCCAAGAATCGCCTTATCCCAAGCTCTCCACTTTAATTTTTGAAAAATTTCTTAAACCCTCATTTTTGGGTGTTTTTAATTCTGCTTAGATGTGCCTTAACTGCGATCGCGGAAGCCCAGACGCGATCGCAAAGAACAAAAACACGCGCCTCAGATTTCACACTACACAAACGTGTGAACACCTACGCGAACGCGATGCCTTACCCCCTCATACCTACGCAATTGCGGTTGACCTCATGCGACCACGTAGAGAAACACTCGAATCCACTTTTGCCTCATCTTTTCTACGCGAACGCGGCCTAGCCCACACGTTCGCGAATTAACCCTTGCCACACCTATGCATTCGCATACAGCTTCACGCGAGCGCGAAGAACAAATCTCCCCAGGCCCAGTTTAGCCTACGCGATCACGGATCCCTTCATGCGATCACATATAAGGAAACCAGCACCAGCAAAAATCTGATATCTTCTAAGTCCAAAATTAGCCCGTTGAGCATCCGAAACACCCCCGACACCTTTGACACCTCAACCAAACCAACCAACCAGTCCTATAACCTCATTTCAACTTAGTCGAGCCTTCAGACCACATCACATGACACCAAAAACAAGAATTACAAATGAATTCAAGCCTACGAACTTAGCATTTTTCCAAAATCCACAAACGATACCGAAACACGTCAAAACTAGTTTGAATGACCTCAAATTTGACACACATGTCACAAATGACACTACGAACCTACATCCACTTTCGGAATTCTATTCCGAGCCCGATATCAAAATTTTACCTATCGGCCGAAATTGCCGAAAATGTAACGTTCGCCAATTCAAGCCTAAATCTACCAGAGACCTCGAAAACAAATTCCGGATGCGCTCCTAACTCAAAAATCATTCAACGGAGTTAACTGTGATGACCCAAAAGGGGTCATCTTATGTAAATCTAATTATGACTGTGTTTCGAGGCCCCGAAAGCCTCTGTTAATCTCACCTCGATGTTCGTACGTAGCCCGGGCGCGTAGCCGGGAATCCTTTATGTGAAAACTTGATAAAGAGTTGAATTTATGATAATTAATTGAATAAAGTTGACTTTGGTCAACATTTTTTAAAAACGGACCCGGGCCTATGATCTAGCGGTCCCGGAAGGTTCGTAAGAAAATATGGGACTTGGGCGTTTTCCCGGAATCGAATTCCGAGGACCCAAGTCTGAGAAATGAATTTTTAAAGAAAATTATTTTATGAAAATATTAAACTTTATTAAAATGAATCTCGATGTGAAACCTGTGCTGTCGGGCCCGTATTATGGTTCCGGAGCCCGAAATAGGTTCAATATGTGTTATTTAAGTTATCTGTGAAATTTTGTAATAAATGGACTTGATTTGACGGGTTTCGAATCAAAATGGGAAAATTAGAGTTAATGAAGTTTTGAGGATTTTCATAGAACTTGAAATTTGACTTGAAATGTGATTTTATGTTACTGAGGTTCGAATGAAGTTCCGTGACCGGGAATAGTTTCGTCATGTCATTTATGACTTGTCTGTAAAATTTGAAGTCATTCCGAGTAGTATAGGCCGGTTCGGCACATTGAAGTGAATTCTAGAATTTCTTAAGTTCTTAAGTTGATTCAATTTGGTTTTGGGGTTGAATTTTGAGTTTCGTCGTTGTTTTTCATGTTCCAGAAGTTCGAGCGAGTCTGTATCATGAATACAGACTTGTCGGTGATTTTGGACGGGGTCTCGAGGGGCTCGGGGTGTGTTTTAGACCCTCAGGAGCTAAGTTAGAAAAACCAGAAATTTTTGCTATCTGGTTTCCTTCTCTGCGATTGCAGAAGGTGGGTTGCGATCGCAGAGAAGTATTTTGCTAGGCTGTCGATTGTTCTCTGTGATCGCAGCCTCCCCTTTGCCATCACAGAGGTCTGGGTTCCACACCTTCGCGATCGCAGCCTTTTATTGCGATCACATTGAGTCGCATCTGGGCCGGGTGAGTTTGTTCTTCGCGATCGCAGGACCTCTGCCGCGATCGTAGAGGTCCGGCCAGTTGGTCTTTGCGATCGCAGGACCTCTGCCGCGATCGCAGAGGTCTGGCTAGTTGGCCTTCGCGATCGCAGGGCCCTTGTCGGGATCGCAGTTAAGGAATCCCTGGGCAGTTTTATAAAATACGGGACTTAGCATTTTTCCTCCATTTTCATCTTCCTCCTCAAGATTTTAGAGAACTCTTCAAGGAGCCTTCCACCACGGTTATTGAGGTAAGTAAATTCCATGGTTTTACTAGTTTCAAACATTAATTCCTAGTTAAATTCTCTACTAAATTATCTAAAATCATAGAATTAGGTAGTAATTTTAGGGTTCTTGAGGAATTTTGTAATTTTCCATTTTAGGCCATGAATTCAAGTAGAAATGACACCTTAATGATCCTTAGGCTATGGGTGAGTGATCCCTTCGAGAATTTTCAGAATTTGATCATGCGGGACCGGGGTTGGAAATTGTGAATTCTTCAAGAATAGCGATTTTACTGAATAACTAGGATAGTTTCCTGCATTATGCATGCATTGATATTATTATATACCTTTTGGCTAGTTGCGAGTCCTCGGGTGTAGAGTTTGGAGTTTCGGGCGAATTGTGGTCCGAGGAGTAGATTCTAGGTGAGTCTCCTTTCTAACCTTGTAAGAGCGAATTGTCCTTATAGGTGATGTATATGCTATGTGTAAATTGTTTGGGGGCTACGTACGCGCCAAGTGACGAGAGTCCGTACGTAGTGGCTATTATTGTTATGTCTGGGTAGTTAGGCCCACATCATGCTTTATATGCTTCCTCGTAATTCCTTATATGCTTCCCCGTAATGCCTTATATGCTTCCTTGAAATGCTTTATATGATTCATTGTGACGCTATATGTACTATGGGATTATGTTTTGCATAGTATCGTTCCTATAAGGCTTTATGGAAAATTGTTGAATGGAAAGGAATTTGTTATGGAAAGAAAGTAATTGAAATGAATATGGGATCGGGACGTACGCCACGACAGTGTTAAAAATAAATTGAAATTAATATGGGATCGGGCCGTACGCCACGACAGTGTTGAAAAGAAATTGAAATGAATATGGGATCGGGTCGTACGCCACGACAGTGTTGAAAAGAAATTGAAATGAATATGGGATCGGGCCGTACGCCACGACAGTGTTGAAAAGTAATTGAATATATATGGGATCGGGCCGTACGCCACGACAGTGTTGAGAAGTATTTGTGATATGTATATGGGATCAGGCCGTACGCCACGGCGAGTTTAGAAGGTACCTTATGGGAGCGGGCCGTACGTCACGGCGAATCTAAGAATTTGTGATTATTGTTTCTTTCGGTGATCTTACCCTTGAAAGTGCTTTATTGTTTAGTTCAATAGTTGTTTGGATTTCTCCTCTTGATATGAACTTGTTGCTTATTTCCTGACATGCCTACTGTATTTCATTATCTCCTATCATATGTTATTACTGTTGGACCTTAGTGAGTGTCGAGTCGACCTCTCGTCACTACTTCTTCGAGTTTAGGCGGGATACTCACTGGGTACATATTTATTTAATATGTACTCATGCTGCACTTTCTTTTCTTTTCTGTACTTGACTGTACAGGTCCGGAGGTAGGTACGTCTGATCATCAGACCGGTGTAGATATTGATAGCGTGGTCATACTTCACGGTGAGCTTCTTTACCGGCGACTTCCTAGCAGCACCCCAGAGTTCTTTTGTTCTATTCTCTGTCCATTTCATTAAGACAGAGACTCTGTATATATATTATAGTCATTGTATATTCAGTAGTTTCCCGTGACACTCGTGACACTAGTTCCTGGCACACACGTAGTGAATATTTTGGCTTGTTGGCTGTACATATGTTATGCAACATGCCTATTGGTTGATTTTCCGTGCTTGTAGTTTTTATTTCATATCACCCACCATTATTATGTTTATATCTGTTTAAAATTGGTTAAAAGATAAAATTTGCGTAACTGGGGATGGTAACACTTAGTCTAATTTGTGTTGTCTTGCCTAACCCCGTTGTTGGGTGCCATCGCGACCTGGATTACGATTCTGGGTCGTGGCATTAACGAAGTTAATGAATTTCCATTACGGATCCATCTTCACACAATTCCATCTACGATCCGATTTCTAAGGCTTAAACTTATAATTAGGGACTATGTTTCCCAAAAACCTCCGAATTCCAAAACTAATCACTCCGGCAAGTCCCAAAAGAAGAAATAAACGTGGGGAAATCAGTTAATAGGGGATAGGGGCGCTAACTCTCAAAACGACTGATCGAGTCGTTACAGGAGTTTTGATGGTTCTGTTAGGTCCGGATCAAACGGATCATATGCCTGGATTTGCTTTTGGATGTTTCTAGAAGGATTTGGAACTAATTGGTGAAAAATAGAAATTTGAAGGTTTGAAAAGTTTATAAGTTTGACCGGAAGTTGACTTTGAGGATATCGGATTCGGATTGTAGTTCCGGGAATTGGAATAGCTTCGATATGTCATTTGGGACTTTTATGCAAAGTTTAAGTTCATTCCGGGTCGATTTGATATGTTTCGGCGCGAGTTGTGGAAGTTGGAAGTTGAAAGTTCATCAATTTTGATTTGAGGTGCGATTTGTCGTTTCGATGTTTCTATGTGATATTTGACGCCTCGAGTAGGTCCGTGTTATATTTTGGGACTTATTGGTATTATTTTTTGGGTTCTCAAGGAGTTCGGGTGTATTTTGGATCATTGGTTGAGAGACTAGTTAAGTTAAGTAATTTGAAGTTTGACCATGGTCAATATATGTTCACGACGACCTCTTTTCGGTGCTTTGAGGGCGCGCGAACATCAATAGTGTGTTTTATGATTGAAATTCATATATGGTTTGTGTACGGGAGGTTCTAGATGAGTTTCAGGGTTGTTTCGGATAATTTCGGTGAAGTTTGGGTTTGCTGGTGCTGGTTCTTCGCAATTGTCATGACCCGAAGTCCCACCTTTGGGACTGTGATGGCGCCTAACATTTCACTTGCTAGGAAATTCAATGTTAGAGAAATATTAATGCAATATTTAGTAAATTTCAATAACAGAAACATTTAAGCTAAACAGAAGCTAAAACGAAATTGCGGAATAATATAAAACACATAATATCTGATGAATTTAGGATCTGGAGTCACAACTCACGAGCTTCTAAGATTTACTACAAAACAAAGTCTGGAAGAAAAGAAACATTAAAATAAAGAAGTTAATAAGGGACTCCAGGGTCTTCTAACGCCAACAGATCTACCTTAGGTCTCCGACAAGCAAGCCCAGCTGATAACCTCACAATAAGTTAGGGCCGGTACCAAAATCTGCACAAGAAGTGCAGATTGTAGCATGAGTACAACCGACCCTGTGTCCTCGTAAGTGTCGAGTCTAACCTTGACGAAGTAGTGACGAGGCTATGACAAGACACCCACATAATAAACTTGTGCATATAACAATATATGTACAAGAAAACAACAATAACAACTAAACATATACTATTGGGAGGGGACATACTAGAGAGGGGAAATAGGATATAAGAGATACAACGGAGATGTTAACCAGAACAGTCAATAATCCCTTAACCAGTGAAACAATTAAACACAATAAAGGAAATTGCACGGCATCACCCTTCGTGCTTTTACTATCAACCTCACAATGAAACAAAGATATTTCATGACATCAACCTTCGTGCTTTTACTCTCAACCACATAATGTAAATCAATAGATACAACACGTCATCACCCTTTGTGAATTAACTCTCATAACATGACACGGCATCACCCTTCGTGCATTAACACTCACATATGAAACGACATCACCCTTCATGCATTAACTCGCATAACATGGAACAGAATAACCCTTCGTGCATTAACACTCTCCCTCACCATATAATAATGAATAAGTAAAAGCAGGGAGATAGAATCAACAAGAACAACCCTTACTTCAACAACGGTTCCACAATACCAATCCCAACCTGGGAATCAATACTGAATACTACAAAAGACCATAACCACGATAAAAACTATCAATTTAACAAGTAACTATTCTAAGCATGGATAACAAGGCAAAGTAAGCAATGGACTACAAGGAACAAGTCCCACCCACATGCTTTAACCCGACATCAACACATAAGTACTCTTCACCTCACATATACGTTGTACCTAACATCTAAACATTTGGCAAATAGACAAAAAAGTCCTAATCCCTCAAGTCAAGGTTAACCAAGACACTTACCTCCCTCCGAAAGGTCCACTCAAAGCTCAATCACAACTTTTCCTTTCAAACAAGCCTCTGAACCAATAGAATTATCAAATTATCAACCAAACGATTCAAATTAAGCATTAGGAACTACCACAATTGTAAAGGATTAAAATTAGGCCATTATTAAAAAAGACAACAAAAGTTAACCCCCGAGCCCGCTTGGTCTAATCCCAAAGTTCGGACCAAAATCCGATGATACATTCACCCCCGAGCCTGGTTATGTAAGTTGTTTTGGAATCCGACCTCAATTTGAGGTCTAAATTCCCAATTTTAAAAAAAATCCCTAATTCTGACCCCCCCCCCCCCAAATTCACCCCCTCAAAACCAAATTTGTTAAAATTTTGGAAATATGGTGAAAAATTAANNNCCCCCCCCCCAATTTCCACCATGACAACACAAGTTGTTTAAATCTTAGGAAATGTAGTGAAAGATTGAAAGAAACTAGTTTAGAATCACTTACCAATGATTTGGGGAATAAAGGTTCTTTGGAAAATTGTCTCCAGGGTTTCTTGTTATGAAAATTTGAAGAATGAGCAAAACTCCCGTCTAAGTCCCATTTTTTCACGACCCGAATTAACCCTCCAAATGGGCTCGTGATGGCACCTAGTTCCTATGACTAGGTAAGCCTAAAATATATGAGAGAATAAGACAAACCAGTAATAAAATAGTAAAGGTGTAGCAATAACTATAAAACTTTAGCCGGTCGGCATTTACAACTTTCATTTTCCCAAAACCCGGAATATCACTAAGTCACAAGCTTTATACAACTATAGCTCTATACAACGGAATAAAGAAAATGTGTATGTATCTATCTCCTATGCCTATAGTAGAGCAGATGGGAACACGTGAGATTCTGCAGACGCGGCAGAATTACCTCGCGGTCTCCTGAGCAAGTGTTGTAGTACTCCTAGCCAAAACGTTGCGCACTAGTACCTGTATCTGCACATGGGTATAACATGCGCATGAAAGGGCGTGAGTACTCCACATTCACTACTCAGTAAGTGCCAAGCCTAACCCCAGTCAAGTAGTGACGAGGTCAGGTTAAGGCTCTACTGAGTTTGAAAATAAGACAGTTATAAGTTTGAACAGTGAGATATAAATAGCTACAATAAACAGAATTTAAAGGAAAACTGAAAGGAATAATAAGAAAAGCCCCCGACTCAGCACAACATATATCTCAACAGCAAATATGCAATGCACTACAGGGGGAAAGCTCCCAGATCTCAGTCCGTAGTCCCAATTTAAATATGCTATGTAGTACAGGGGAAAAGCTTCTGGATCTCAGTCCGTTGTCCCAATTTAAATACGCAATGCAGTACAGGGGGAAAGCTCCTGGATCTCGGTCCGTAGTCCCAATTTAATTATGAGATGCAGAATGCTATCGGATACAGCCTATTTTAACAATCCAAGAAAACAATAGGCAAGAGTAAGGTAAAACTACCTAAGCATGGAGCAAATAATAGCAAATAGGGGGAATTCAGGTGAAAACAGGTAGGCATGCTCATTCCTATGCTAGCTAATCAGTTATAACATGAAGTAGTAATATAGGAATGAAATAAGTTATGACATGGAAGGAAAAGCGGGAATTTAGCAACAATGACCCGAGTACGCACTCGTCACCTCACGTACACGGCGTCCACATAGTAAAATCAGTATAAAAATACCTAAGGGAAATCCCCAACACAAAGTTAGGCAAGCAATTTACCTTGACTGCACTAATCAACTCAATACCACGCTCTTGCCACGAGTATCCGACTCCGAGTGGCCCAAATCGATTCAATTCGATTGCATAATGTAAATATCACTTCAAGGGAACAAAATAGCTAATTATTTCTAAGCTAATACGCGAAATTAGGAAATTCGCCAAAAATGTCCCTCGGACCCATATCTCGGAATCGGGTGAAAATCATATTTTCCAGTCACTCATTCACCCCCGAGTCTAACCATATACGAATCTCTCTAATCGGAGGTCAAACACCCAATCAAAACTCAATAATGTGGTCTATGAAATTCTTCCCATTTCTACCCACAAATTTTGAAATTTAAGGTTGAGTTTAAGATTAGAAATCATGGAATTTGATCTAAATAGGTTAGAAATCACTTACCCAAATCACCCAGGTGCAAAAGTCCTCAAAAATCGCCTTCCTCGAGCTCTCAAAATAAAAAATTGTGAAAATAACATAAACCCTCGGAATTGGGTTTTTAAAAGACTGCCCAGATGTTGCCTTATGCGATCGCGTACCATGAGTCGCGATCCCGGAGAGTTAAGGGACACACGCCTGGAAATCCTTCACCGTGTTCGCATCCACAGATTTGCGATCACAGACCCCCTGCCCTCAAGGCTATGCGATCGCGTTAGGGGCCACGCGACCGTGGAGAACAAACGTTGACCCTTTCCTCAAACCTAAGATCTACTATGCGACCGCGTCCTAGGACATGCGATCGCGGAGGCCAAATTTCCAGTACACTGCGATCGCGGTTGGAGTCCTGCGATCACGGAGAACAATTACCTGCTGCTTAAAAACCAGCAAAACCAGCAATGGACTTAGGCCAAAATATGCCTGTTTGGGCATCTGAAACACACCCGAGGCTCCTGGGACCTCAACCAAAACCACTAACAAACCTCAATACCTCATTCAAACTTGGTCGAGCCTTAAAAACACGTCTCATAACATCAAAATCATCGAATATGCATAGATTCAAACTTAAGAACTTATGAAATTTTTAGAATTCACATCCGATGCCAAAACACGTCTAAACTCATCCGAATGACCTCAAATTTTGCACACATGTAATAAATGACATTATGAACCTGTTGTCGCTTTTAGAATTCCATTACGAGTCCGATATCAAAATCTCACCTATCTGCCGGAATTGCCAAAATTCCAACTTTAGCCAATTCAAGCCCAAATCTACAACCGACCTCGAAAACACATTACGAACATGCTCCTAAACCCGAAATCACCCAATGGAGCTAACGGAGTCGACGGAATTCCATTCCGGATCCGTCTTCACATAGTTCTAGCTACAGCCTTATTTCAAAAGCAAAAATCCACATTTAAGGACTAAGTGTCCAAAATCACTCCGGATTTCACCACTCAACGCTCCGACAAGTTTCAATAACATATATAGACATGGGAGAAGCAGTTATTAGGGGAACGGGGCGCTAACTCTCAAAACGATCGACCGGGTCATTACACATTTGATCAGTTGTAGATGTCGCATTTGCGAACCCTGCAAATGTGAATAATCCACTGTAATTGGGAAGATCATCACATCTCTGAATTCATCGCATTTGTGATGAAATGTTCGCAAATGCGAACACTGGCCGTCTGCAAATGCGGCCACTTGATCACATTGGCGATCACTACCCCTTCCTGACACATTTCGCAAATGCGAAGTATATTTCCTAAATTTGAACATCATGTGGCCCAGCTACTCTTCACAAATGAGAGAGTAGCTCGTAAATGTGAAAATCATGATGCCTGATCTCGCAAATGCGAGATAAGAGGCCTGCACTGGAACTGAAACACCAACAACATTTCTATGTCCAATTTTCACTCCATAACCTATCTGAAACTCACCCGATCCCTTGGGGATCTAAACCAACTGTGCACACAAGTCTAAACACATTATACAAACTTGCTCGCACGATCAAATCGCCAAAATAACACCTAGAACTACGAATTGAACACCAAATCAAATGAAATTCAAGAAAACTTTGAAACTTCAATTTTCACAACCGGACGTCCGAATTATGTCAAACCAACTCCGTTTCTCACAAAATTTGGCAAACAAGTCATAGATATAGTATTGGACCTATACCTGGTTCCGGAACCAAAATACGGACCCAATGTCCAAAAGGTCAAACCTTGGTCAAGTATTTCAAAGTCATTAAGCTTCTAACTTTCAAATTTCTACAAAGTGCGATAACTTAGGTCACAGACTTCCGAATTCGTTTCTGAGCATACCCCTAAGTCCCAAATCACGATACGGACATACCAAGACTGTCAAAATGTGAATCAGGATCCGTTTTCTCAAAATGTTGACAGAAGTCAACTCAAATGGATTTTAAGGTAAAAATTTCTTATTTTCTTAGTTTTAAACATAAAAGCTTTCTTGAAAAATGCCTGGACTACGCACGAAAATTGAGAAAGGCTAAAATGAGATATTTAAAGCTTTGAAACAGAGAATTAGGTTCTAAAACATAAGATAACCTACCGGGTCACAACAATTGCGAACTTTTTGTTGCAATTGTGAACTCTGCATTTGCGAACATCTGGTCGCAATTACGAACCACCCCGGCCGCAATTGCGGAATTTTGTCATAATTGCAAACTCCACAATTGCGAACATGTGGTCTCAATTGTGAACTTTTCCCAATTGCAAACTTTTGGTCATAAATCCGTCATCTGTAGTTGGGCTAAAAGTTGGAATTTCGGGATTTTAGCTCATTCCTTCATATTTTGAACCCTATACTCGGATTTGGGCGATTGTGCAGGCCATTTTCACCACAAGTAATGGGGTAAGTGTTCTCTAATTGGTTTTGATTATATTTCATGAATCTATCTCCAATTTTCGCTATTGAATTATGATTTCTAAAGAGAAACTTAGGGGTTTTTTTCTAAAGTTTCCTAAATTGAAGTTTTGAGTTTTGAACATGGATTTAGAGTTGGATTTGAGTGAAATTAGTATGGTTGAACTCGTAATAGAATAGGTTGTTGGATTTTGTATGTTTCGTCGGGTTTCAAGGTACGGACCCAAGTTTGACTTTTCGGTTGACTTTGAGTAAATTTGTAAAGATTCAACATATATCGATTGAGTTTTCTTACTATGGCATTATTTGATGGTTTTTAGTTTCTTTTAGCTAGTTGAGGTAATGTTTCATACTATTTGATATTATTTTCTCTAAGCAAGGGTGATATATATATGAGGTGACGAACATATATGAATGTGCTAGGATTAATCTTGCTTGGGGGTAGATTATGCTATAAATTGTGCCTTGTAGAATTATGTGACCTTCTTGCGTCATGTCTTACTTGACTTCTAGGTCACTGAGAATATGGAATTAAATGTTAGAAATTAAGATTTAGTTTATTATAACTTGATGAAAATTTTGAGAGACATTGATATGTTTAATTCGGTCATCATTATGCTTAATTATTAATACATTGCTACGCCCGATATTCTTGAGATACTAGATTTTATACTCGTGTTGTAGATCATTCTTGAGATTTGTTGAAATACTCGAATAATAAGGTTCTTGAGGGTTCATTGAACTATTGTTGGCTTGAAAGTTGTGATTGGAGTTCATTTGGAATATTCGTGTAAATACTCTACTTGACACTATTTATGCTTCCCACCTTTTTTGTATTGATATACATATGCTTGGTGAGGGAGAGTGTAAAGCACGAAGGGTGATGCCGTGCGCTTTTATATATGTTGTCATGTGAGGGGGAGTGTAAAGCACGAAGGGTGATGCCATGCCATATCATTTGAGAGTAAAACCACGAAGGGTGATGCCGTGCCATGTTATGTGAGTGTAAAGCACGAAGGGCGATGCCGTTCCATTTCATTCTAGTGTAAAGCATGAACGGTGATGTCGTGCTATGTTATGTGAGTGTAAAGCAAGAAGACTGAGTCTGTGCCATTTCATTTTAGAGTAAAAGCACGACGAGTGATGTCGTGCCATTTCATTTATATTATCATGCTTTTATATTATCACGAGTTCATGGCACGTTGGTTGTTTCCATGCAAGAGTGGACAAGGGACATGCATTATGTTGTGATATATTTTCCCTGTGTGTACGTTCATGCATTTACATTGAGCTGTTATTGTCGTACTTATATGACTTGTCATTATTTCCATGTCCTTGTCCCGTTTCCCAATTGTTATTGTTTTGCCCATTTCTTCTACTTGCTTGACTTGCAAATACCATGCCTACTTCCTGTTGTTATAATTACATCCTTGTTGTATCTATTTTGTTGCACGTTAGTACAATCCTTCTACCATGTTAATTGTTCCCGCCTCTACTTATTAAATTATAAAGATCTTGTGTTACCATCTTATTTATTATATCAATATCAAAGCCTTCACCATGCTAGTTAGTTAAAGTTTATATTCCTTTTTCCCAGTTGATGCCATTACTCCTATGTCTTCCGCCTAGTTTATTACTGTTGCCCATATGTATATCCTCGTCCGTTATTTCTACTTGCATATTTACTACTTTGTTATTACGGTTGTCGGTATTTCTGCCATTCAGTTGGTACTGGTTTACGCATAATTGGTGAGGATGAGATAAATGCATGAAGGGTGTCGCCATGCAATTGACTTGATATCTGAATACATTCCTCACGCTATGAAAGTTGTGGAGTGCCTATCGTGGTTTATTGGTTTTTGCTCTAAGGAAAAGATTGGTCGAGATATTAGAAAATGTTAAATTGTGATCTTTTCTTGTACTCAGTTATTGCTTTGCATATTCATTTTGTGTACTCGTTTCGGTTATATCGTAGTATAGTTCTATTGCTAGTTTATGGTATAGGATTTATCAGTGAGTATCTTTTAATGAAAAAGCCTCATCGCTACTTTGACGAGGTTAGACAAGATACAAGGTATATGGGGTCAGTTGTACTCATACTACACTTCTGCACGTTGTATGCAGATTTTGGAGTGGAGCTACTGGTGATGTCGGGGGCTGACTCTGAAGATGTTTGTGCATTTTGGAATATAACTGCCACTTGTCCTTGGTAGCTTTATATTTTACTAATCCGTTTTTGTAACTTTCAAACAGATCGTGTATTTATTTGTACCAGCTTTGTAAATTTCAAATTTTTAGAAGCTCATGATTCGTACTACGAGTCCTTAGGTTAATATGTAAATGTTCAAATAATTCTTACACCATTTCCAAAAAATTTCATTTGGCTGTTAGTTGGCTTACCTAGTAGGTCGAGTTAGGTGCCATCACGACTAGTGGTTTTCGGGCAGTGAAAAGTTGGTATCAGAGCCCTATGTTCGTAGGTTCTACGAGTCATAAGAAAGTGTCTAGTGGAGTCTTGAGAATCGGTATGACGACGTCCATACTATCTTCGGGAAGCTACATGACACTTAGAAAAATTTCCCTTTCTTCTTTCATTATCGTGCGGCCTTGTTTCAGCTTGAAATCTAAATCTTTGACTCTTCCTAATCGCTCATATGTGATGTTTTGCACTCAATATTCGCTATGTGACGATAAAATGTGATGTTGTAGATGGATCAAGAAGGGCTATGGATTCTTGTTTATCATCACGATGTGATGTATAGCCTTAGGAGTAGATGCAATGTTAAGTCTTCAAGTCGTTCATTTGTGGTACAAGGAGGGTTCTTATATCTGGTTGGTGAGCATATATTTGGAGAAGACTGGCTAGTGGCCTAGCTGTTGTGATCAAGTAGGGTTCATGGTAAGGCATCAATTTGAGTATAGCCGGTTGGCCACCTCCTACATGAAGAGTTGGGATCGTGTGTTTCTTATGAGGTTTCCATTCAGTGGGGTGCATATATTATTTTCAGGGCATTTGGGGAAGTTGTTTGACTATCGCAAGGATGAATAAGTGTGATGACCCAAAAAGGAGTCATTTTATGAATTGAAACTCCATTCCAGTCTTATAAGCCTTAAATATATTAATTTTAATTACCTCGATTTGTGTGCGTAGTCCGGCGTGAATCCGAAAATCTTTTATGTGAAAATATGAGAAGTAATAATTTTTAGAGTCAAAGATCTGACTTTTAGTTGACTTTGGTCAACATTTTGATTAAAAAGACCCGAATTTGTGTTCCGACGATCCCGAGAGGTTCGCAGTAAAATATGGGACTTGAACGTATGCCCGAAATTGAATTCCGAGGTCCCTAGACTTAGAAAATATTTTTTAAAGAAACTTATTGTGCTGGTTGTTACGTGAAATAATGAAATGAAATAATGTTTGAAATCGTTGGTATCGGACCCGTATTTTGGTTCAGGAGCCAGAAACAAGTTTGTTATAATATTTAAGCCTTATCTCTTAAATTTGATGAGAATCGCAATTGATTTGACGTGATTCGGATGTTCGGTTGAAAAGTTAAAAAAATTGAGTGTTCTTGAGGAAATCATGAGTTTTGAGGTTAAATTTGTAGTTATTGATGTTATTTTTATGATTTGATCGCACGAGCAAGTCCGTATGATATTTTTAGACTTGCGTGCATGTTTGGTTTGGAACCCCGGGGGCTCGGGTGAGTTTCGGGTAGGCTGCGGAGTGTTTAGACTTAGAAAAATTGTGCACAACTAATATCTGGTGTTGGCAGGCCTCTGATCTCGCAAATGCAAGATCAGGCTTCGCAAACAAGATGTCACGACCCAAATTTTCCTCTATTGGATATCGTGATGGCAGTCTTAGGGACTAGGTAAGCCTTACAATTTAGAGAATAACAACAATAATAAAAGAAATCCAACAGTCTCGACGTAGAAGTCTTGATATAATTACAATGTTCCCAAAACCGGTAATACAGGTCATAAGCTCTACGAATTTTTATTCTAAAATCCTTAATTACCATTGTTCGGAATGAATACAATAGGGTATGAATAATAAATAAAAAAAGAAGGTGACTCTGAAACCTGCGAACGCATCAGAGGTTACCTTGAGTCTCCCCGTCAATGATCCACGTAGCTACTAACAATAATAACTTTGATCTGCACATAAATATGTGCAGAAGTGTAGTATGGGCACACCACAACGGTGCCCAGAAAGTATCAAGACTAACCTCGATGAACTAGTGACGAGGACTAGTCAAAACACCACTGATCTAACAAAATAAACTGACATGAATATAGAAATAACTGAACACTACATCTATTTAAGACTTCACGGTATAATTTACAACAATGACAATATAATGCTGAGAGAAATTACAGAAATTAACCAACGGAAACAACATAAAAATACACAGAAAGATGGACAGCAAAACAAGCCAAACCAGACGAAAACCACAACAGATAGAAAACACTAGTAACTCAACTTTGCGTCAGTTTGTTCACAACGGGCCTTAGCCATTAAAATCAATAAACTGGTGCAAACTTTTAAACAGCAGTTCATATTGAAAACTTTGAAGATATAATCATTTCAGTATAGAAAGATCTCTTTTGAAACATACTTTCTCTAAACGTATATATATGTATCTTTAATAAAGAGAAATACTTAGAACATAGTTTCTTTCAAAATATGTAATTTCCAAATACCTTCCCAATAAATGACTTACAAATATCATTTTCTGCAAGACAAACGCTTTTCAAATATACCTTCGAAATAAAAATCCTTCAGACATAATCTCCTTCGAAGCCATTACTTTTCCAATAATACTTTTCAATAAGATCTTTTGATCATAATATCCCCAAGGTAAATATACCGGAACTCAGTCCGTAACTTAGAAATTATCATACGGTACAGGGGGAATATCAAGTCTTGTAAATAATGTAGTAAGGGAACAGTATGAATATTAAAATTGAAACACCGGAATAATAACACTTAAACAAGTGCAGTAAATATCAAACATGAACAATGGAAATAATAATACAAAGATAAGTGCACGGCATCACCCTTCGTGCTTTTACTCTCATTCTCACAATAAATCAATAGAAACGGCACGGCATCACCCTTCGTGCTTGTATTCTCATCATCACCAAATAATAATAGAATCGGCACGGCATCACCCTTCGTGCTTTTACTCTCAATAATATGGCACGGCATCACCCTTCGTGCTTTTACTCTCAATAATATGTCACGTCATCACCCTTCGTGCTTTACACTCTTTCCTCACATGATAATGAATATAAACAATGGCAATGCATCACCCTTCATGCTTTACACTCTTTCCTCACATGATAATGCATGTGAAATGGCACGACGTCACCCTTCGTGCTTTACACTCTTTCTTCCCAAACAAATGAAATGATAGCATTCAGACAGGGAAGTCAACAACATAAACAACAACACAAACCAAACTATCCCGGCAAGGGAGTCAACAATGAAAGCAATATTATCAACAACATGAATAATAACAGAAACCACATTGTCCCGGCAAGGGAGTCAACAATGAAAACTATATTATCAACAACATGCATAATATCAGAAACCACATTGTCCCGACAAGGAAGTCAACAATGAAAACTATATCATCAACAACATGAATAATGACAGAAACCACACGGTCCCGACGAGGGAAACATCTGTAACCAATCTCACTTAATCAATTAGCTTCACGCAATAAATTCAGTTTGAACAAAGCTCAGTAAAAGGCAACACCAAGGAAATACCATCAACATGGATGATTATCAACTAAACCTAAGTAACACTTAAGGGAAACTCATATAATTCACAGTGTAGGACTCACGAGCATGCTTGACACCAACGAATGGACGTGCCAACTACGGCTAAAGAATTATAGGATTAGATGATACTAGTTCTAGTTAGTTAGGCAGTTTATGAAGAAACTATAGCATGGTGATAAGAGAGGTAAACTATTCAGTTAAGTCAATTAAGATCAAATAGACAACAAGGAAATCTAACAACAAGTAACTCTAATTTAAGCAGGAAAGGATGAAATTTGAAATCAAGGACTCAAATGTAACAATTACAATCCATACACAGGTAATATAAGAACCCACAAATCCTAAAATGCCAACCTATTTGCAAATAAGTCCGTGTACGCACTCGTCACCTCACATACACTGGCGACAACCAACAAAGAAGACTCAATCCTAAGGGATATTTTTCCCACACAAGGTTAGGCAAGATACTTACCTCGACGGCGACAACCCGATACTCTAAAATGAACTTCTCAGGTGAAAATACCTCTGGACGACTCAAAATCAACTAAAACAACTTCAAATTACACATAAAATGAATAAGGATCTATTCCGAATAATAAAAGTTCAATCTTTACAAAATTATATAAATCGACCCCTCGGCTCGCACCTCGAGACCCGAAATGTTTTACAAAATCCGATTACCCATCCCGATATGAGTTCCACCATACAAAATTTATCAAATTCCGATACCATTCGGTCTGCCAAATCATGATTTTTCAATTTAGAGGTTTTCTTTCAAAACCCACATCTTTCTCAACTAAAAATAGTTTATATGATAAAATCAAGAACAAATTCATGGAATATATTTAATTCTAATGGAAGAACACTTACCCATTTGATTTGTGTGAAAAACCTATCAAACATCGCCAAGATCTGAGCTCTAGAAGTCCAAATATGTTAAAAATGGCTTAACCCTCAATTTTGAAAACTTATATTCTGCCGAGGTTTTAATGAATCGCGATCGCGAGAGTTTACAAGAGATCGCATAGAAGAAATATTTTTGGTGGCCCAGAGTGTGCTTCACGATCGCAAGATAAGAAACGCGATCGCATATAAGGAAGAAGAGGGCTACTTTCTAGTTGCATTATGCGATCGCGCATTGAGCAATGCGATCGCATAAGGGAAAGAGGAATGCTGGGCCTAGAACAACTCTACTCGGTCGCGAGGGGGGGGAGTGCGAACGCGTTAGAGGAAGAAGTTGATTGCCGCGATCGCATACATAAAATTGCAAACACATAGGAGAAATCTTGGGCGGTTCAAATTGGCACTATGCGATCGCGGCTAAACCTATGTGATCGCATAGAAGGAAGGGACAACAAACAGAACAACAACATTCATTTGAAAGGAAAAGACCCGAACCCCATCTGAAACACACCTGAGGCCCCCAGGACCCCGTCTAATCACACAAGCAAGTCTTATAGCATAACAGGGACTCGCTCGAGGTTTCAAATCACATTAAACAACACTAGAATGACGAATCAAACCAAAGATTAAACTTAGGAATTTTTAAAACTTCAAATATCAAAACTCGTGCCGAAACCTATCAAATAAACCCGGATTGACGTGAAATTTTGCAGACATGTCACATTTAACACAATAGACCTACAACCATTCCCAGAATTCCATTCCTGATCCGTTCTTAAAATTTCACCTTTCGGCCGAAATCACCAAAATTCAAACTTTCGCCAAATTGCCTCAAATTACTCTACGAACCTCCAAAACCAATTTCGGATGCGAGCCTAAGTCCAAAATCATCATACGAAGCTGTTGACATTAACCAAAACTCATTCCAAGGTTTTTTACATATAAGTCAAACCTCTGGTCAACCCCCATCACTTAAGCTTCAAAAATTGAAAATTCTCTCCCAATTCGACTCCGGATTATCCGATAACTGAATCCAATCACGCACGCAGGTTGATATACACAACGTGAAGCTGTTCAAGACCTTACGCTACCGAACGGAGTTTAATTTCACAAAATGGCCAGTCAGGTCGTTACATTCTCCCCCTCTTAAACAAACGTTCGTCCTCGAACGTGCTCAGATTCACCTCGAACTCCCCCAAATACTGATTGCACACTTCCAACACACACTCGTGGGTGATATCACGTCACCCTAGCCTACATAAGCCTAATGACCTATCACAACTGCAATGTAGCCTTCCTATCACCACCGATAAGCCTCACACCTCGATTTCTCACTTTCATCTTATTTCCAAAAGACCCTAGTCTAAATCCATATCCGGCATCAGCCTCAACTAGCTTCATTATCTCATGACTATACTCATATGACACGACTACACAACATAGCACATCACACCTTGGCTCAAATAACACCTTTGATCACAATAGCTGCCCGAAATCAACTAAACATTGGCAATTAGCCCCACATCTGAACGAACTCTGTTTCCAAGCTCCATAATACTAATAATTATGCAATAAACACGAAGACTTCATTATTAGACACCCGAATCACCAAGCCATAACTAACACCACCGGGCACATATCTCGCAAGCTAAAACTTAATGAGCACATAACGAAAATGACTAAATATGAAAAGTGAAACATATAAAGGAACTATCAAACAAGCCCTTAGGCATAAATCTCTACCAATAATGACTCACAAAATGAATATGACGGGGAAGAAGCAAAGCATATGAAAATATCACAAGGATCCCATCCTGATAAAATTTTCATCGCGGTACTCAGCTCGGTCCAAACATATTGAATCACAAATATCACAAGGACCTCGCCCTCAACTCTGAATCACATACCGAAAATATATCATACCAATTGAAATTCCTCCACTAATTCATCTCAACTGATAAAATCATAATGCTAACTGAACTCACATCTCGATGGAGTATCAAATCACAACTCGTAAAAAAGAATACTTAGGAAAATCACATAAATCTTACCATGAAGAACAACAAGGACTCACTTCCAGTTTCACCAATATAAAGGATGAATAAAATAAAGATAGACAAGGTCTACTACTCATAGAATCTCTTCTCAGGAGAAAACACAAAAATAGAGTGCAAAACATGAAACTCATTTATCAATAAAGCAACAAATAAAGGAACTCGTCCCGACCAACCAAAATATAGTGAAATACAAACGGTGCCCCTCTTTAACACATCAAAACATGCCTGGGTGATGATATCTGGCATAACGGCCTCTAGTTTACTATATGCAACACGTCAATGGGCCTTGCCTCCCCCTCCTGGGCGCCCTCTACTCACTTGACTACCCTACTATAACACACATGCCCGAATCTTGGAACAATCTCTCACACTGTGGCTAACATCTCCATGCTTTAAACAACCTCTCTACCGACGTGGCTATGGAAACCAAACAATACGAGTCCTCTGAGACCCATAGGTACCTGAAAACCGCATGCGAAGCTGGTAATGAAAACTGAACTGGCTGACCCACAAAACCTTTACCGTGTCGTACCTTGGCTCCATAATAAGGACCAGTAGATTCCTCTGTTCTATGAGGCATCCTCGCCTCCCTGAACTTTCTCTCCTGATCTCATTTGTCCTCTCGCTCCCAGTCCCACATGCTCTCAAATCGGCGAGCGATCCCTACGACCTACTGAAATGAGGCATCCGGATCTAACTCTCGAGTCCTGCTGAACCGAATATCATGCCTGATTCCTTCAACAAATCTACAGACTCCCCTCCTAACTGATGCAATCAAGTGAGATGCATAACTGGCCAATTCACAAAATCTGACGATTTGCCCTATAACAGACATAGTGCCTTGACACAAATGCTCAAACTCTGCGCATCATGCTTCTCAGAGGGACTGGAGTGCAAACTCCCTCAAAACATCTCTTAAACCTAAATTCATGCAAGTGCAGCTGACTCGGCCAGGCTACCCTTTTCCGCCACCACTCACCAACCCACTACTCTGAACCTGAGGCGTGACAAAAGCAATCATGCTTGTCTCCACAATACTCGAGGTATGAAGAATATAGTGACACTCCTCTAGGAAACCCTGGGCATCATCTATCGCCAATCCACTGAAATATTGGAGGGTGGTACTTTCTGTACTTCTCAAGTCCAAGGTGTTCTTCCTCCGATGTTGCTGCCCTAGCCACGAGCTGAACTGAAACCACATGTCATGCTGCAATGATAACTAGAACTTGACCAATATGATATCGCTGCTCTGGAGTGTAGATGGTAGGAGTCTGAACTCCTCCCCTGATCTGTAGAAAAGTCAGTGCACTAGAATCAATTTCGCCTGAGTCAATGTACCAATTATACTCAAAACTGCACCCAGGTCTTTTGAAGTCTGGGCGTAACAACAGGCCCCTCCAGTACCTGTCCCTCAACTGGAATTACTATCGGATCTTTAACAGCTGCTCTGGTTGGCATCCTAACTGCGGCACGTGCTCCTCGTCGGCCACTATCTCTGACCCTTGCGACATTTGCTTCGGGGTAACATCATCATGAACCGCAGCTCGTGTCCTCACCATCAGTGAAAGAATGGAACGCAAATTTTCAAACTTCAAGATTAATGAAATCGCACGATAGTAATGGAGGAAGTGAAATTATCCTAATAGTTTCGTAGCCTCTCGAAGATAAGTACAGACGTCTTCGTACCGATCCGCAAGACTCTTGTCACGCCCCAAACTAGGGGAGACACGACTGACATTCGATACTGTATTCGATCGAGTTAGCCACTAAACATACTAGCTAACTAAACTGGGGGCCCAACAGATCGAGCACCACAACATCTGAAATACTAAGCCTGGACCGTTAAGGTCATGACCTGAATAATAATAAGCCATATAAAAAAAAGTAGACAAGCCAAAATAATAAAGTACTAGCTGGCCGACGAGGCTGCGACTGAAGACATACATGCCTACACACATATATATACATGCCAAGTCTATGGGCTGGAGACTGAAAACTGCAAAAAGAAACCCAGAATATGTGTCCACAATAGCCTCTAAGAGTGTCATAAGC
>ML263090.1:0-83465 GCA_005239495.1 Nicotiana undulata
TTATTTATGTGCCTTACATACTCGGTACATTATTCGTACTGACGTCCCTTTTGCCTGGGGACTGTGTTTCATGCCCACAGGTCCCGATAGACAGTCGAGAGCCATCCAAGTAGTCTATCAACTCAGCGGAAGATGTTGATGCACTCCATTTACTTCGGAGTTGCTTGTTTGGTTAATCTAGACGTGTAATCTTTGGTATGGCGTGACTCTGTCCCGACCTTTATGACATTTATGTACTTTTAGAGGCTTGTAGATATATGTCATGTATGTGAAAGATTGTACGGCCTTGTTGACCTATGTTTTGAGTTTATAAATGATCATGTTGGCATATTTGGCCGTATGTCACGTGTATATGATAATGTAATAATAAAGATACTTTACATTGGTACTCGGTTGTGTAAGGTACCGCGTGCCCATCGCGGCCCATCAGTTTGGGTCGTGACACAATGCCTCAGCAGCCTTTATGCATTTGATGCACAATGTGTTCAGGCCTTATATTGACTCCTTCGTCATTGTGTTTATTGACGACATTCTAGTGTATTTTCAGACTCGGGATGATCATGAGCAACACCTGAGGACCGTGTTTCAGACTTTGAGGGATTAAAGATTGTATGAAAAATCTTCTAAGTGTGAATTTTGGCTTGATTCAGTGGCATTCTTAGGTCACATAGCATCTTGTGATGGGATAAAGGTAGTTCCGAAGAAGGTGGAGGCCGTGCAGAGTTGGCCTAGACCATCATCAGCTGTGGAGTTCCGCAGTTTCCTTGGTTTAGCGGGATATTACTATCGCTTTGTAGAAGGGTTTTTATCTATTGCAGCACCTATGACCAGGCTGACCCAGAAGGGTGATCTGTTCAGGTGGACCGAGGAGTGTGAGGAGAGCTTTCAGAAGCTCAAGACAACTTTGACTACAACACTAGTATTGGTATTGCCTACATGTTAGGGGTCTTACACTGTCTATTGTGATGCCTCGATGATTGGTCTTGGAGCGGTATTGATGCAGGACAGTAGGGTGATTGCTTACACATCCATACAACCGAAGGTACATGAGAAGAATTATCATGTCCATGATCTTGAGTTAGCAACTATTATTCACGCCTTGAAGATTTGGCGCTATTATTTGTACGGTGTTCCTTGTGAGATCTTCACTGATCACAGGAGTTTGCAGCACCTGTTCAAGCAAAAGGATCTTAATTTGTGTCAGTGGAGGTGGTTGGAGCTAAAAAGCCAATGTAGTGGCCGACGCCTTGAGTCGCCGAGCGGAGAGTTTGGCATACCTTCCAGCAGCAGAGAGTCCCTTAGCATTTGATGTTAAGGCCTTAGCTAGTCAGTTCGTGAGATTGGATATTTCAGAGTGGGGCTGAGTGTTGGCTTGTGTGGTCTCTCAGTATTCTCTTTATGACGGTATCAGGAAGAGCCAACATGATAATCCCCATCTTCTAGTCCTTTAGGACAGGGTTCGGCGAGGTGATGCTAGAGATGTGACTATTGGTGATGATGGCATGATGAGCATGGAGGGCCGGATTTTCCCAGTGTGGATGAGCTTCGAGAGTTGATTCTTGAAGAGGTCCACAGCTCGCGGTATTCCATCCTTCCGGGTACCGCGAAGATGTACCAGGATTTGAGACAGCACTATTGGTGGAGGAGGATAAAGAAAGATATAGTTGGGTATGTGGCCAGGTGTCTCAACTGTCAGCAGGTCAAGTATGAGCATCAGAGATCGGGTGGCTTGCTTCAGAGGTTAGAGATCCCAGAGTGGAAGTGGGAGAGGATCACCATGGATTTTGTAGTTGGAATCCCATGGACTTTGAGGAAGTTCGATGCTATTTGGGTGATTGTGGATCGACTGAACAAGTCAACTCATTTCATCCTAGTGATGACTACTTACTCTTTAGAGAGATTGGTTGAGGTTTACATCCGAGAGATTGTCCGCCTTCATGGTGTCCCAATTTCGATCATATCATATAGAGGTACACAGTTCACATCACGGTTCTGGAGAGCCGTACAACAGGAGCTGGGTACTAGGGTGGAGCTGAGCACAGCCTTTCACCCTCAGACGGACAGGCAGTCCGAGTGCACTATTCAGATTCTAGAGGATATGCTCCATGCTTGTGCGATGGAGTTTGGAGGGTCATGGGACCAGTTCTTGCCACTTGCAGGGTTTGCCTACAATAACAGTTATCAGTCAATCTGTAATGACCCGTTAAATTTCATGTCTAAAATAATGCCCAAATAGGTCCCTGTGTTGTTATAACTGTAGAAGTTCTTAAAAACGGACCCTTTTTGATGTAAAAAGTACCCCGAGACTTGAAACATAAAATTTTCCAGAATTGCATTGTTATGCGACGCACTATGCGGTCGCATAACAGGTATGTGGATCGCGTAGTGGTCGCATACATGGACAGCATTCTGTCCAATTTTAGGACATCTATGCGGCCAAAGATGCAATCGCATTTTGGGAATGCGGACCGCATAGCTGTCGCATCCTTGCACCTCCATTTTTGCGGAGGAGGCTATGCGACGCACTATGCGATCGCATAACATCTATGCGGACCGCATAATGGTCGCATACCAGGGGAGTCTGGTTCCCATTTTGGCCTTTTTGAGGGCCAACTATGCTACATGAATGCGGACCACATAGCAGGAATGCAATCCGCATTTCCTGCTTCGGGGCTTTTAAAATTCTAATTTTTGCACCTAACCCCCAGTTTAATAAAACACCCTCCCCTTCATTTTTAGCATGCATCTGAACAAAAATAGAGAGATGTGAGAGTGGGTTCTAGAGAGAGAAGTCCCCATCTTCCCCAAATTTATTCTTCGAACTTCACTCAGGCCTGAAAATTATTGAGTAATCTTGATCTTCTTCACTATAAGAGGTAAGTACCCACCCCATTTTCTTTTAATTCTTAGGTTTTAGCTAAAAAGGGGTAGAACACATGGGCTAATTGTGAAATTAAGAGATAAGACTTGCATGCATGTGAATAATCCTCCATAATCTAGTAAAGGGAAACACGTTTGGGTAATCATTAACAAAAGGGGGGTTGGTAATCTAAGGGGTCACATAGCATTCGATAAAATGCCTAAATGAGTTCGAGTTATGTTCATGGTTCCTAATTCTTCACATTGTGGAATAGATTTACGGCGCTAGACGGTCCGGTGATTTGTGATAAGAAAATTAAAGGGGATTCCGATTCGAGGTATGTATGGCTAACTTTAATCTTCGTAGACTCACCTTGTTGGTGTCCGAGCATTCTGTATGAGTTTCTTGCTAAGTACATGTGAATTGATTGTCCATTTATGTTGAGGTGTAAGATTTCATTTTCTGATTTTCTTAGTCGATTACCATGTTAAGTGAAATTGTGAAAGGTGATTCCATTGTGATTACTCCATCATGTGCAAGGTTCGTTAAATGCTTGTATATGTTGGTATGAAAGAATGGTAATGAACCCAAATGTGTGAATGTATCTAAGTGCTAAGGGCTGGGTAACAAGTGATGAAAAGGAGTTATGAATAGATGTAATTGAACTAAATGACCATGGCAATATCGTATATGTCTCATTGTTTGGCAAGGTTTGTTGTGGCTTGATTTCATACAGATTGTTGGACGTAATAAATTTATATTCTTGTTGATGAAAATCTTTGTGATTGAATTAATGGTTGATAAAGACTATTGGGAACACATGATTGTTTGGTTGTTATAAAATTGTACTCTTGATGATATGAAGCCTTGTGATTGGATTGTGGCTGTTATTGTTGCTATGAAATGTGATTGTACGGTGGGATCGGGTTGCGCGCCACAACAGATGAAATAAGGTTGGTGTGAGAAGAAATAAGGGTGGAATGTGAATTGTACCGTGGGATCGGGTTGCACGCCGCAACAGAATGTATAAGGCTGAAATATGATTGTCCAGTGGGATCGGGTTGCACGCCGCAACAAGAAGTAATAAGGGTGGATTGTTGAGAAGGAATAAAGGTGGAATATGATTGTGTTGAAGTAAGAATTTGTGAAACTCTCAATTGTGTTTGCTTTTGTATCTGTGCACTATTTGTTTGTTCCTTTAACTATCTCCTATTTGTGTATTGTTTGATTTTACTTAGAGTAAAGTTTGTTCATACATACTAGTACTATTCAACGGTACTAACGTCCCTTTTGTCGGGGGAGCTACATCTTTTATATGGATGTAGGTGGTTCTGTAGGAGGTAGCTCAGCCCGCCATTAGTGGTGCCTCCTCTTCATCTTTTCAGCAGCTTTAATGAGCCCCATGTCCTCTCAGGGCCGTGTATGGACTACATCATTCTCTTTTTCTTATATTGTAAAAGGTATAGTCGGGGTCTTATTGCCGACAAGTTTATGTAAAACTGCGAGTACTCTTAGAGGCTCCGTAGACAGTGTGGGTTGTATATACATATATTTTGGGCGGTAGTAGTACTCACTCGTAATTGTGAATCGCATCGGAAATGTTGTATGTAACTTGTATGTTTTGGATTATCAATTGTTGAAAGTTAAAAGAGGAAAATGAAATTATATTGTAAATTGCACTTGAAATCTAAATTGGCTACCTCATACGGAACAATGCATATTATGAACACGGGGTAACACGTTGGGTAGGAAAGGCAATCCAGGCCCGCTTGACTGGGCTCATCCAGTTATGCGCCGGTCTCGTCCCTCGATTTTAGGGAGTGACACCATCATTCAGATGGCACCGTATGAGGCTCTATATGGTAGGCAGTGTCGGTCACCAGTGGGTTGGTTTGAGCTGGGCGATGCCCGATTAGTGGATACAGACTTGGTCCAGGATGCCCTAGATAAGGTGAAGGTGATTCAGTATAGACTTCGCACAGCCCAGTCCAGGCAGAGGAGTTATGTGCACCGGAAAGTTCGTGATTTAGCATTTATGGTTGGAGAGCGGGTCTTGCTTCTGGTATCGCCTATGATGGGTATCATGAGGTTCGAGAAGAAGGGCAAGCTGATCCCGAGGAACATTGGCCCTTTTGAGATATTGCGGCGTGTTGGGGAGGTTGCTTATGAGATTGCTATACCTCCCAACCTAGCAGGAGTTCATCCGGTATTCCACATTTCTATGCTCCGGAAGTATCACGGTAATCCGAATCATGTATTGGATTTCAGCTCAACCCAGTTGGACAAAGATTGGACCTATCGGGTCATCACATTCTCCACCTCTAAAACAATTGTTCGTCCTTGAACGGACATAGAAAAGTACATGAACGGGAGAAAATGTGGGGATATCTACTCTGCATCTCCGACTCGGACTCCCAAGTAGCTGCCTCAACGGGCTGACCTCTCCACTGCACTCAAACTGAAGGGTAACTCATCGACCTCAACTGAAGAGGCTAGCGATCTAGAATAGCCATCGGCTCCTCCTCGTACGTCAAATATTTATCTAGCTGGACAGAGCTGAAATCTAATACATGAGACGGATCACCGTGATACTTTCGGAGCATGGACACATGGAACACCGTATGACCTGCTGATAACCCCGGTGGAAACGCAAGCCTGTAAGTGATACGCTCAAATTACACCATAAAATAGTGTAAAGCAATCGATGTCAAATATAATAACCCAACAAGGTTGGGGTCGAATCCCACAGGGAATAGGCGTGAAAAGTTTACTTGAACAGTGTGAATCTTAACTTAAATCGTATTACTATTCCGTTAAATTAACAAGAGTATGGTAATAGATTGGATTGTAATTTTATGAAATAGTAACAAGTATTATTGAACAAGGTTGTAATTAATTTGATTAACTAAACCAAGGTTGTGTCCCCTTCAATGAAATGTAATGCTACCGGTGTTAATATGATATATTTCTAATGGAAGGTTCTTGAAATGCAAATGATGTCTAAATGACTACCCAATATTTTCCAATAGTTGGGTAGTATTTCCTCTTTATGGTTTTTCCAAATATAAAAGAGTTGCAATGAAGAGTAATCAATTTATGCCAAACAAAACCCACTTATTCCTAAGCGATTCTATTAAACAAGGTTTAAAGCCTTGAGTCTTTGATATTTACTTCTACCAAATCCTAACTCACTTTTCAGAGTAAAGAAAGAATTTAATGGCATTTGTTAATGTTTGCAACCACTAACAATAAATGAAGAATGAGAAACAAATAAATATCAACCAACCATTATATATATATTTAATGCTAAACACCAATTGGCATTACACCCATGTAGGGTCCACAACCTTAGTATTTAAACATAGCTACACATGCTCAAATACAAAAAAATAACAATATTAAATGCCATAAAGCTTACAAAGTGCAAGATTCTTCACTCCTAAAACTTCCAAAAGATGAGAATATTGAAGGCTTTGAATGTAGCTCAAAAATCAGACAAGAATGACCCACAAAATCCCAATAAATCTATTTATAGTGGGCTAAAATCGGGGTCAATTTCGGACAAAAATGCCCTTCCAGGTCAAATATGCGACCGCATTTCTCCCGCATAATAGATATACGGTCCGCATTCTCTTAAAATCCACCGCATTGTTGAAACCTTAGTTTCCATGAAATCGTCGCATTTTGGTTATGCGGTCCGCATACTTGATATGCGACCACATAATGTTGTCGCATTACTGATCTCAGCATTTGACATAGGAGGTTTGTGATCCATTATGCGGTCCGCAAACCTATTATGCGATTGCATAATCGACCGCATATCTTGCGCTTGAAATTGGCCAAATAAACTGTTGGACTCTGCGATTCCTATGAGCATTTTGCAGTCTGCATGTTGGATTTGCGAACCGCATATTCACATCTGCGATCGCATATTGCCTTTTTCTTGTCTTTTTTTCGGCTTTTTGATTTCATTTCCGTGTTCTTGGGTCCTCAAGCCTCGTATACTTCAAAACATAGAAATTACATAAGTATAAAAGATAATTACATTGAAAAACGAGCTAAAATAAAAGCAATTTGGTATTAAATGTGCTGAAATTCTCCGGCGCATCAACACCCCCAACTTAAACTCTTGCTTTTCCTTATGGAACTAAAACGACTCTATCCTATTCTAGACCTTAACTAAACGATAGGAAAAAATAATGACCATGGACGGTCTTAATTGTTAGTATTACAAGCATGCATTTTCGTTTATTTACCCTTGCTGAACAATCACTGTTATTTACAAAGACTCTAATTAACTTGTGAACTTTGAGCCTCGACCAACTTGACAAAATGTTACTCTCAGTTGAATGCACTCACATTCGACTTCTGTTAAACCTCACAGTTCATGTGCCCTCACTAGAAAGAAAGTCCCAAACTCACAATATTTACAATGACAGCAAAAGGGACGGATTCCCAAAGACACTCCCTCTCACAAAAGAGTTTCAAGTTTTACAACATGTCATACCATAGGCTTTCCCTTATTTTAGTTCAACGCTTTATTTTAAGAACGTTCGGTTGGAGATCCCATAAGGACTTTTAAGCTTGTAATGTAGGTTTAGGAAAGGGTCGGATAAACATTTAGGTACAAGTGACTACACCCTCCTTGAGCACTACTCACATTTTTCTTTCTTGTTTCCCTTTGCTTCTTTTCAAACCACATAGCCCTCATTGGCTCCTGGTTACCAACATCGAACCACCTTAAATACCTCTCTAAGTTTCTTCACGGCTCCATAATTGATATATATACACACATCTCTTTTTTTCTTTTTTCTTCTTTTCTCTTAAACATTTATTTTTGTATTTTTCTTTTGGAGCTTGAATAATTTAATAAGAATATTTTGAGGTATACTTTCCTACACTCAATGTACAAACTTTCCAATTTCCGGCTTGACACCACACCCCCAACTTAGGCTTTTAGCCTCATTCTCAATGTTCAAGGAGGGACGGGTTCAAAAGAGGGAATTATTTTACAAAAAATGGGAAAGGTTTGTAATGAGGTGATCAACGAAAAGGTTAAAGGCTCAAATGGGGTAACTAGTGATAATATCTATACAATGGGTAGCTCAACAGAATGTAAATAAGACTAAGAGCTTTTACGTGGAAAATTCCTAGATCAACGGGATTAAAAATCACGACCTACACTTGTATGATTTCAACTTCACTACTGAGCAACTTTCAGATTACATAATATGTAACCTAGGAATTAACTACTTAATCCCTCAATAACTTGTAACACGCCTATTACAAACAACTTTGTAATAACCCTTACAAAGACTTCACAATATGACTAACTCTAGCCAAGACACAAACACTGAAGTTTATGATTTATAAGAGTTTCCTAGTCAATGCTTCTAAGCAAGATAAGTAGGAATTACAAATGAAGAACTATTAGAAAGTTACAACTCTACTAAGGACATACAAAGACTTGATATGGGAACTCAAGTGTAATTATCATTAGCATCGAAAGACCAATCGGGCAAGTTCTATACGACAGAAGTAAACACAAGAATTATTTATACAAAGACTAACACACATAGCATACGAACTGTTTGACTCAACAGAGTTTTAGCCCTCGAGTCAACACTTGGCAACTCGAAGCTTTCATCATATTTACATGTATAGTTTTAAGTAAACATAGAGTCAAAGAGTGAGCCTCAAGTTCACCCAATTGATTGCCTATACAACACAAATTTTTTAATATATTAACGGAAGGGTATAGGTTCTTTACATACATGCATGCTTGAGACTAGACAATTACACCAAACCGGTCATTATGTTTCATCCTACTGCCATAGTTCCACTATTACAACCTTGGAAAATAACCCGGCGAAGAAAAACCAAGGGAAATTCATTTCTAATTACTAAAGATGAACATGCATCCAACTATCTACTTTTTTTAATACAAAGATAACATATGTTCAAAGACAACACAAGTATATACAAAAGTTAACGAGAAATTTGCTTATAAAACACAAAAACATGTACACCAGTTCAAGGATTTCAAAAAATTTGTACAAGTCTATCCCACCCCCAACTAAAAAACATGCATTATCCCCAATGCATAAGAATGTAAGACAGAGTTTAGGGGCTCCATGACGCGCACTAAGCGCTACGAGAGTCGGAAGCCGTTTGAATGATGGTGGGGTTACCCTCTGATGCTGGAGCTGGGGCCGATGAGATCTCGACCTTAGGAGTGACCTCCACTGATGGAGGAGTGATCTCCAACTGCCCCGACACTGGAGCTGGGGCCTGTGAGCTGCTAGCCTCGCCTGCTGATGGCGGAATGGTTGATGATGTGGCTTGGGTGACCATGTTTGCTAGAAAATGTAAAATCGCCAACTGAACAACTACTTCTTCTTCCTCCTCTGCAGTTGTGAAGACAACAACCTCCTTGCCTTTCTCCAGCGGACCATAATCATCCTCGGACCATGACTCCTTATCAGTCTCCTCCTCGGCTGACTCCTCACCTTCAGACTCTGTAGAGTTTTCGGAATCTTCCTAGAAGGGATGTTGATGTGTGCAAGGGGAGCTAGAGTCAGGGAAGCCCCTATGGTTTGTGGTGCATGATCAGTCATCAATGTGGAGAAGTCAAGACCCAAACCCGCAACGGAGGTGCCTGCTCTCTGCTCTCCTTCTTTTGGCATGAAGGAGGATATATCGAACTCCAAATTTTGCATTTTGTGGAGTTCAGTCTTCAGCGTGGGAAATTCATCACGAAGCTTTGGAAATTTTCCGACTTCACCGCGCTCCACCTTTTCAAGCCTCACCTCAATCTTTTTAAGGAGACCCTCATAAGATGTATGTTGTTGTTGGAGGGCCGTCACTGAGGACTGGATAGGGGTCAAGGCCTGCCTTATGAGTGTGGGAAGGTTCTGCAGAAGATGGTCTACCTTAGCATTGGCATGCTGAGCTAGGATACCAAGCCTCGAAAGAGCTGGCCGCGAGGCATAAGGCTCGGCACTGGTGCGCTGAGAGGTAGGCTGTGGAGTAGCAGTGGATGCCACTGTTGTCTGGGGTGAGACAGGTGCCTGAGAGGCTGAGAAGCCTTGATTAGGAGTAGGAATTTAGATCTGAACCTTTGGGGGAGCAGCAACTACCTGTGGCACCGCGTCACTGATGCACGTGATATCAATATCCTTCAGCGCTATCCCAATTTTGTCATAGTGTGGCATTGAAAGAACTTCCACAGCCTGACAGAGGGCGGTGATCAAGCATGGGAAAGGAAGTGACGTGGCTATCTGATTTTCCCGGATCCCTAATTCTCGGAAGATGATGTCACCCACATTGATCTTGATCCCGGTCATAATGCATGCAATGAGAAGATCTTTCTCAATGCTTATATCTGTTTCATTCCGGGACGGTATTAAGCGGGAGGTGACCAAACTGAGCCAGAACCTACCCTCTCGTGTGAGATCTTCTTTGAAAACTTTATGCTGAGGGTCAATCCAAGTCGGGGTCCCCTTTTCGATCACTGAGGCAATCCTGGAACACTCACCATCTCTGTTGGCATATTTGGTATCGTACTCAACAGTGCCTGGCCTCAAGTTTGAAAAATATAGATCATTTATCGCAGCTCTGTCACAAAGTACTTGCATCCCCCGAACCAAGACAGTCTCACATAATACTTTGTTGCACCGGTGGTGAGGTGTTCTGGAAGCTCCATAAGATGCATAGAACTCCCTCACCAATGTTTCATTGAATTTATCAAGCAGCTCAGTGAAGCACTCCCAGTTTCTAAATTTTATGTTCTCCAGAATGTGAGGGTACTGCTCCTGTAGCCCGTTCAGACTTAGTTGTTTTTCCCCAAGGATTGTTTGTTTCGTGAGCCCTTCTTTATAAAGACTCCTAGAGACAGGGACCTCAAAACGGAGTTGGAAATCATATCCTCTTTTTCTTCTTGCCTAATCCTGTAGGTCGACTGCTGGCAAGGTCTCCTACTCATCAGACTGGGAGGGAAGTTCAGCAATAGATTGGGATGGTTCTTGTCGTGATCGTTTGGCTTGTTGTGATTGATGGCCGAAGGAGGCCCTTTTCTTAATAGCAACAGACTTCTTGGGAGCCATGTCTGCAAAGAAACGAAGTGTGAGAGACATAGCATACATTAGAATAAAATAATACAAAGAAAGTCAAATATGCGACAGGTTATGTGATCGCATAACCACTATGCAGACCGCAAACCTGTCGCACAATGGTTATCAGCTAAAGAAAATCAATTATGCGATGGATTATGCGATTGCATATCCATTATGTGGTTTGCATAATCATCGCAGAACTAAACACCTGTAAAGGTCATAACATTATGCGATCGCAAAACCTACCGCAAAGATGGATTTGCGATCGTAAAGTAGTCGCAAACAACATGTTACGCCAGGCCCTAAACTGTTGAGGTATGCGGTGACTTTGCGATCCGCATTTCAATTATGCGATCGCAAAGCCTCCGCATTTGATCGTCTTCCTCGAGTCACCTAGGGTTACTTATGCAACAATGATGCGGATCGCAAAATGACTATGCGGCCCGCAGAAGCCATCGTTCTTACAGCTTTCTCCTACCCCAACAATGGTAACCCTAATTTAACTACCCAGCAAGCTCATACGTAACCAATCGTCCCAGAATCCCCCATTACGAGCAGATACCCAAATAATGAAGAGCAAGAAAGAGAAAACACTAAAGGAAACTAATAAAATAGGAAAAACACAACAAAATACTCAAAATCAACAGGGATGAAATCGGGAAAAGAGAACATACCAGGAATGGATGATTGAGAAACACTTAGGAGATGAACTCAACAATTTGGGATCGATGTTACTCTTGCAATTTCAACTAGTCGTTTCCTTTTTTTTGTTGTTCTTTTTGTTTTGTTTTGTTTTGTTTTTGTTTTGTTTTGTTTAAGGGGGAAATGATTGTGTTTGATTTCTGGTGTGCGTTGATGTGCGAAGGGGTAGGAATACATACCTGGACAAATGCGGTGGATAAGTTACCGCATAACATGTTATGTGACTGCATACTTGTTATGCGGTGGTTTTACTCAGGTTGCTCATCTTCCACAATGCGGTGCACATATGCGATCACATTACTAGTATGCGGTCCACAAAGTGCACATCCTCACCGCATTTCAACTGCCCATGTTTTCCAAACAAACTGCTCAAGTCTACGACCACTATGCAAACCGCATAGTCAAAATGCGACCGCATATGTGTAGCAGACTTCCCATGGTGACTTTTCTTCCCTTTCACTTGCAATTTTACCCTGTTTTATGACGTTTTGAATCACCTGCACTCTAACACACACTTTAAATTGCTCAATGTAATCTATCTAACAAAAGTTAAAATTTAAAAGACAAAAAGGATGTTACCACACATGGGTTGCCTCCCATGAAGCGCTTGATTTAACGCCGCGGTACGACGAAGTTGGCCTTTCTTTGGGTTCACTCATTGGTCGAGCATGGACCATCTTTGAGAGACAATTGTTCCACCACATTTTTTCTCCATCTGAACCCAAGTAGTGCTTGACTCACTGGCCATTTACTTTGAAGGTTCGGAGCCCATCCTCCGATTCTAATTCCACAGCTCCAAAAGGGGATACATAAACCACCTTGAACGGACTAGACCACTTTGATTTTAGCTTGCCCGGAAATAATTTGAGCCTTGAGTTGAAGAGAAAAACCAAGTCACCCGACTTGAACTCCTTTTTCAAGATCTTTTTGTCGTGGACGAACTTCATCCTTTCTTTGTACACAACTGCACTTTCATATGCATGGAAACATAATTCCTCCATTTCATTGAGTTGCGTTAACCTCAAATTTGCAGCTTCAGCCCAGTCTAAGTTCAACCTTTTTAGAGACCACATGGCTTTGTGCTCCAATTTTATGGGTAGATGTCAAGCCTCTCCGAAGACTAACCGATAAGGAGAAGTGCCAATAGGAGTTTTGTATGCCATGCGGTATGCCCACAATGCGTCATCTATCTTCCTTGACCAGTCGGTTATGTTAGCATTAACAGTCTTTGCTATAATATTCTTTATCTCCCGGTTGGAAACTTTAACTTGGCCACTTGATTGTGGATGATAAGGTGTGTCTACCTTATGCTTGACGCCATATTTCTCTAGTAGCCCCGTGAAAGCCTTGTTACAGAAGTGAGACCCACCATCACTAATAATGGCTCTAGGAGTGCAAAATCGTGAATATGTTTTTCTTCAAGAACGCGGTCACACTCCTTGCCTCATTGTTTGGTAAGGCAATTGCTTCAACCCATTTGGACACGTAGTCCAAAACCACCAAGATGTATTTCATACCACACGAGCTTACAAAGGGACCCATAAAGTCAGTTCCCCACACTTCAAAGATCTCGATCTCCATCACAATGTGCATTGGCATTTCATGCCTCTTAGAGATTGATCCTTGCCTCTGATATTGGTCGCATGCCTTGACCATTTGGTTCGCATCATGATAAATCGTCGGCCAATAATAACCACATTCAAGTACCTTCTTCGCCGTTCTATTGACCCCATGATGACCCCCAACCGGTGAGTAATGGCATGCCTTTAGAATTGGCATCATATCCTCTTCCAGAACACACCTCCTAATGATGTTATCAGCACAAATGCGGAACAAGAATGGTTCTTCCCAGTAATATTGCTGACATTATCTCAAGAACTTCTTCTTTTGGTAAGCTTCCAATCCATTCGGAATGAGGTCACTAACCAAGTAGTTAGCGATATTGGCATACCAAGGAGTAGATGAAGAAGACAATTCCAAAATATGCTCATCAGGGAAAGCATCATTGATATCAAGATTTTCCTTTGGTCGTTCGTCTTCTTCAAGCCTAGAGAGATGATCCACCACTAAGTTTTCTGTTCCCTTGCGGTCCTTGACTTCAAAGTCAAATTCTTGCAACAAGAGGACCCACCAAATTAACCTCGGTTTGGCATCTTTCTCTCCATGAGATAGCGAAGAGAGGCATGATCGGTGTAGACCACCACTTTTGACCCCAACAAATAAGCTCAGAATTTTTCGAAGGCATATACAATTGCAAGAAGCTCTTGCTCTGTCACTGTATAGTTCACTTGCACACCGTTGAGCATTTTTCTTGCATCATAGATGGGATGGAGAACCTTGTTATGTTGTTGTCCCAGAACCGCTCCAATGGCTATATCACTGGCGTCACACATGAGCTCAAATGGAAGAGACCAATCGGGTGTGACAATAATGGGTGACGTGGTGAGCCTCTCTTTTAATTCCTCAAATGCTTTAAGGCACTTTTAATCAAACACAAACTTGGCGTCTTTCTCAAGGAGCTTGCACATAGTATTTGCATTTTTGGACAAGTCCTTGATGAAGCGCCGATAGAATCCGTCATGCCCTAAGAAGCTTCAGACACCTTTAACCGATGTAGGTGGAGGAAGCTTGGAAATGATTTCAATTTTTGCTCGATCAACCTCTACGCCATGTTTTGAAATTTTATGCCCCAAGACAATGCCTTCATCCACCATGAAGTGGAATTTCTCCCAGTTAAGCACAAAGTTTGTCTCCTCACATCTCTTGAGAACTTGTCTAAGATTGTCAAGACAATGCTCAAAAGAGTTACCTACCACCTAAAAATCGTCCATGAAAACCTCTAGAAAATCCTCCACTATGTCTGAGAAGATGGACATCATGCATCTTTGACCAGAGTGTTACACAAGCTAAACGACATCCGACTAAAGGCAAAGGTTCCATAAGGACTAGTGAAGGTTGTCTTTTCTTGGTCCTCCAATGCTATATTGATTTGGTTGTAACCGGAATACCCATCAAGGAAGAAATAAAATGATCTTCCTGCTAGACGATTAAGCATTTGATCAATAAAAGGCATAGGGATATGATCTTTGCACGTGGCACTGTTGAGCTTCCGATAGTCCATGCATACTCTCCACCCGGTGACCGTCCGTGTTGGGATAAGCTCACTATTTTCATTGTGAATTATTGTCATGCCTCCCTTCTTTGGTACGCATTGCACCGGACTCACCCAAGAACTATCCGCAATGGGGTAGACAACCCCGACATCCAACCACTTGATTATCTCTTTCTTTACCACTTGTTGCATTGATGGATTTAATCTCCTTTGGTGTTCAACACTCGGCTTCCTTCCTTCCTCCAATTGGATTTTATGCTCACAGATTCCGGCGGGAATTCCTCGGATATACGCTATTGTCCATCCAATTGCTTGATAGTGATCTCGCAAGACATTCAACAATTTTCCTACATGCACATCATCCATAAAAGAGGAAGTGATTATGGGTAAAGTATCATTAGAGCCAAGAAATTTATACCTTAAATGTGAAGGAAGTGGCTTGAGCTCAAGTTGTGGTGGCTCAATGATGGAAGGATTTGTGGGAGGAGTGGCTCTGTTCTCTAAGTCAAGAGATAGCTTCTTCGGTGCATAAGTGTAGGACCCATGTCCTTCCAATGCATCCACGACTTCAACATACTCCTCCATGTCTTCACCATTAAAATTTACCAAGATTGCCGCCAAGGCCTCAACAAGGCACTTTTTCTCCCTATTCATGTCACTAGAATCCTCGACCTCATCAACAATATCTATGACCGAGATCCCTTCTTATGCATTTGGAAACATCAAACCCTTACTATCTTGGAAAGTGACTTCCTCATCATTCACCCGGAAAGTAATTTCATTCCATTCCGAGTCCATCAAAGCTCTTCCCATAGCAAGGAATGGTCTTCCCAATATGATAGGAATTTCCTTGTCAATCGCACAATCAAGGATAACAAAGTCGGCAGGGAGAAGGAACTTCCCCACCTTTTCCAAGACATCATCAACAATACCTACGGGTCTCTTGATTGATCGGTAGGCCATTTTCAATCTCATACTCGTAGGTCTTGGCAAACCCAATCCAGCTTGCTTGTAGATAGCAAGAGGCATCAAATTTATGCTAGCCCCATTATCACAAAGTGCTCTTGCAAAATCTCTCAACCCGATAGTACATGGGATGGTGAATGCTCCCGAGTCTTCCTTCTTCTCAACTGTGGTTGTAGCAATAATTGAACAAACCCGGTGAGTCATATTCACCACTTCATTCTTTGTAGTTCTCTTCTTAGTCATCAAGTCCTTTAGATATTTGGAACATCCCAGCATCTCCTGGAAAGCCTCTAAGAATGGGATGTTTACCGACATTTGCTTCAAAATGTCATAGAACTTCTCAAACTTTCCATCATCTACCCTTCTTGCAAGCCTTTGAGGGAATGGAGGAGTAGGTCGAGGAATTGGTGGAGGAGCTTTTGGGGTCTCCCTCACCTTTTCCTTAACCTCTTCATGCTTTGCTTTTTGAATTTTCACCTCTTGGAAGGGCTTCCCACTTTCAACAACAACCGGCAATTCAACTTGTGCTTCTACTTCTTGCTCAAGATCGTCTACACCAACAACTTGTTCACTTTCATCTTGAAGTATTTTCCCGCTTCTAGTAGTAATGGCCATGAAAGTAGAAAATGGACCGCTTGCATTCCCTTTTGGGTTGACAATTGTATCACTAGGGAAAGTATCTTTGAGCTTGGGATTTTGTTCTCTTGACAAGCCTCGCATTTGCATCTCAAGCTTTTAAATGGAAGTGGTGTGTGATCCCACTACTTCGGACATGTTCTTCATTGTAGTTTCACCTCGCTCTTAATTTTGCAAGATCTTTTCAAGCATCCCCTCCAAATTGGACTCATTCGAAGGCCCCTCTTTGTAGTGTGAGGAGTTGGGATATTTCCCCCTTGGTGGAACATAAGGTTTGGAACTTTGCTTGGCATAATGTTGTTGTTGTTCCAATTTCCTTGACTCGACCCACCTTGATCATTGTGCCAATTTTGTTGGCCTTGCCCTTGCGGGTTTGGCCTCCATTGATTTTGTTGACGGCACCCACCTTGAGAATTGTGAACATAGTTGGCTTCTTCAAACTCTTGATTTCCTGTTGGTTGCATGTCTTCCACAACATTTACCTTTCTCGTTTGACTCTCCGTGAACATTTTTGTCAACACATCAATGTTTGTGGCAAGACCTGCAATCAATTGGTCTCTCTCTTGATTTTCTTTGATCATGTTGGTACAAGAGGGAGTATAATAGGAAATTCCACCGCTAGCATCTTCAGAGTGCCATGCTTGATTATGCTTTTCTATTTTGTCTAGAATTTGAGTAATTCTAGGAAATGACTTGTCCATGAAGGATCCGTCTGCAACATTTTTAGCTATGGACTGGGATAGTGGATCCAAACCCATGTAAAATTTCTCCATCAAAATATGGTCCGGAAACCCATGATCCGGAGACCTCACTAGGTATAACTTGAACCGATCCCATGCTTCATGTAAAATTTTCCCTGGCATTTGTTTGGAGAAGAAAATTTTATCGCTGAGCTCGGACTTTTTGCTTTGTGGGAACCACTTGGCTAAGAAGGCACGGACAAGTTCGGTCCAAGAAGTGATAGACTGAGGAGGTAAATTTTGAAGCCATTTTTTCGCTTCGCCCGCCAACGAGTATTTGAATACCCGCAACCTCAACGCACTATCTGTCACGTTGTTTTGTCTTGCATGGCACATACACCCAATAAATACCTAAGGTGTTGCGTCAAATCATCATCCATTGAGTTTCGGAATAATCATTCCGCCTTTAGCATTAGGATCAACTCGTGCTCTACTTTGTTTAGTAATTTCAAAACCGTATTCCCCAGCAACGGCGCCAAAATTTGATACGCTCAAATTACACCTTAAAATAGTGTAAAGCGATCGATGTCAAATATAGTAACCCAACAAGATTGGGTCGAATCCCACAGGGAATAGGCGTGAAAAGTTTACTTGAACAGTGTGAATCTTAACTTAAATCGTATTACTATTCCGTTAAAGTAACAAAAGTATGGTAATAGATTGGATTGTAATTTTGTGAAATAGTAACAAGTATGATTGAACAAGGTTGTAATTAATTTGATTAACTAAACCAAGGTTGTGTCCCCTTCAGTGAAATGTAATGCTACCGGTGTTAATATGATATATTTCGAATGGAAGGTTCTTGATATGCAAATGATGTCTAAATGACTACCCAATATTTTCCAATAGTTGGGTAGTATTTCCTCTTTATGATTTTTCCAAATATAAAAGAGTTTCAATGAAGAGTAATCAATTTATGCCAAATAAAACTCACTTATTCCTAAGCGATTCTATTAAACAAGGTTTAAAGCCTTGAGCCTTTGATATTTACTTCTACCAAATCCTAATTCACTTTTCCAAGTAAAGAAAGAATTTAATGGCACTTGTTAATGTTTGCAACCACAAACAATAAATGAATAATTATAAACAAATAAATGTCAACCAACCATTATATATATATATTCAATGTTAAACACTCATTGGCATTACACCCATTTAGGGTCCACAGCCTTAGTATTTAAACTTAGCTACACATGCTCAAATATAAAAATATAACAATATTAAATGCCATAAAGCTTACAAAGTGCAAGATTCTTCACTCCTAAAGCTTCCAAAAGATGAGTATATTAAAGGCTTGGAATGTAGCACAAAAATCAGACAAGAATGACCCACAAAACCCCCAATAAATGTATTTATAGTGGGCTAAAACTCGGGGTCAATTTCAGACAAAAATGCCCTTCCAGGTCAAATATGCGACTGCATTTCTGTCACATAACAGATATGCGGTCCACATTCACTTCAAATCCACCGCATTGTTGAAACCCTAGTTTCCAGGAAATCGTCGCATTTTTGTTATGCAGTCTGCATAGTTGATATGCGACCGCATAATGTCGTCGCATTTCTGATGTCAACATTTGACATAGGAGGTTTGCGATCCATTATGCGGCTCGCAAACCTATTATGCGATCGCATAATCGACCGCATTTCTTGCGCTTGAAATTGGACAAATAAACTGTTGGACTCTGCGATTCCTATGAGCATTTTGCGGTTCGCATGTTGGATTTGCGGAACGTATATTCACATATGCGATCGCATATTGCCTTTTTCTTTTCCTTTTCCTTTTCCTTTTTTTGGCTTTTTGATTTCATTTCCGTGTTCTTGGGTCCTCAAGGCTCGTATACTGCAAAACATAGAAATTACATAAGTATAAAAGATAATTGCATTTAAAAATGAGCTAAAATCTAAGCAATTTGGTATTAAATGTGCCGCAATTCTCCGACACATCAGTAAGCCACCTCTCGCACACTCTCGAGAATCTCAAAATGTCTGATAAACCTAGGGATCAACTTGCCCTTCTTTCCGAACCTTATCACACCCTTCATGGGTGATACCAAAATCAACACTCCCTCTCCGATCATGAATGCAACATCACAAACTCTAAGATTTGCATAACTCTTCTGCCTGGACTGTGCTGTGCGAACTCGATCCTGAGTAATCTTGACCTTATCCATGCCATGCTGCACTAGATCTGTACCCAACAACCAAGTCTCCCTCAGCTCGAACCATCCAACTGGCAATCGGAACCGCCTACCATTTAATGCCTCAAAGGGAGCCATCTGGATGCTCGACTGGTAGCTGTTTTGTAAGCAAACTCCGCAAGTGGCAAGAAATGATCCCACTCCGAAGTCTATAACACATGCACGAAGCATATCCTCCAATATCTAAATATTGCGCTCGGACTGTCTGTCTGTCTGAGGATGAAACGATGTTCTCAACTCAACCTGCGTGCCCATCTCACGTTGTACTGCTCTCCAAAAGTGCGAGGTGTACTACGTACCTTGATCAGAAATGATAGACACGAACACACCGTGAACACGGAAGATCTCACGGATATAAATCTCTGCCAACCGCTCTGAAAAATAGGTAACTGCCACATGAATGAAATGCATTGACTTGGTCAGCCTATCCACAATGACCCAAACTACGTTGAACTTCCTCTAAGTTCGTAGGAGTCCAACAACAAAATCCATAGTGATACACTCCCATATCCACTCAGGAATCCCTATCCTCTTAAGAAAACCACCAGATCTCTAATGCTCACACTTTACCTACTGAGAATTCAAACATCAGGCTACATATGAAACTATGTCCTTATTCATTCTCCTCCACCAATAATGATGCCGCAAATCCTGACACATCTTGGCGGTGCCCAGATGAATAGAATACCGAGAATTGTGGGCCTCCTCAAGAATCAACTCATTATGTCCATCCACATTAGGCACATAGACACGACCCTGCATTCTCAAAACTCCATCATCTCCAACGGTAACCTTCTTGGCACCACTATGCCACACTGTGTCCCTAAGCACCAACAAATGAGGGTCGTCATACTGCCGATCTCTTATGCGCTTAAACAAGGAAGACCGAGTGGCTGTGCAAGTTAGAACATGACCGGGCATCGAAATATCCAGCCTCACAAACTGATTGGACAAGGAATGAACACCTGATGAAAGCGGTCTTTCACTGCCTTTCTACTCAAGGCGTGAACATCTGATGCAAGGCTGCCCGTACTCGCTGCCTTTCTACTCAAGGCGTCAGCCACTACATTGACTTTCCCGAGGTGGTACAAAATAGTGATATCATAGTCTTTCAATAGCTCCAACCACCTCTTCTGCCTCAAATTGAGATCCTTTTGCCTGAACAAATATTGAAGGCTCTGATGATTCGTGAAAACATCGCACGACACGCCGTAAAGATAGTGCCTCCAGATCTTCAGCGCATGAACAATGGCTGCCAACTCCAAGTCATGGACAAGGTAATTCTTATCATGAACCTTCAATGTTCGCGATGCATATGCAATCACCCTATCGTCATGTATCAATACTACACCATGCCTAATACGGGATGCATCACAATATACTGTATAAGATCCTCAACTAATGGGCAACGCCAACACTGATGTCGTAGTCAAAGCAGTCTTTAGCTTCTGAAAGCTCGCCTCACACTCGTCTGACCATCTGAACGGGGAACCTTTCTGGGTAAACCTAGTCAATGGGGCTGTTATAGATGAGAACCCCTCCACAACCCGACGGTAATAGCCCGCCAAACCCAAGAAACTCCTGATCTCCTTAGCTGAAGTGGGTCTAGGCCAATTCTGAATTGCCTCAATCTTCTTAGGATCTACCCGAATGCCTTCTGCTGATACAACATGCCCCAAGAAAGCAACATAATCCAACCAAAACTCGCACTTTGAAAACTTAGCATATAATTGGCTGTCTCTTAGAATTTGAAGCGCAATCCTAAGATGATGCTCATACTCTCTCATCCGTGGGAGTAGATAAGAAGATCATCAATAAACACAATCACAAAGGAGTCCAGATAAGGCTTGAACACTCGGTTCATCAAATGGATGAATGCTGCTGTAAGCACATAATTTTTGACCCGTCATGTTTTATGAGCTATTTTTTGTGTTTAAAATATTCATTTAACTTAACTTTAATTTTATGGAGTTTTAGTCAATTTTTTACTTCAAATTACAATTTAAAAACAACAAAAATATTATCATCTTTAGTTTAAGGTCAGTTAGTATATTTATAATAATAGTATTTTAATTTTACCATGACTTTAGCCTATTTTATCTACTTTTTACTTTATTATAACATTTGAAAATACAAAAGAAAAAGTTAGTTTCACTTTTAATATTTAGTTTTATTTCAGTAGTTTATTTTAATTAATTAAGAGTGATCTTTATATTTTTATAGATACATTACATTATATTAGTCTTCTTATCCCAAATTTAAACCAAACAAGACATGAACCCAACCCAATTCCCTAAATCCAAGCCCAAATCCCTAAACCCTAAAAACCCTATATCTGTTTCACCTCTTATTCCTTCATAAAAAATAAAGGAAGCTGCAGGAGCCCCACCAAAAATCGTCCAGCACCCTAATAACGGACCAACACAACCCTTTCGCCCCTCTTTTTTCTTCGCTCGCCTGGGAATAAAAAAAGTTGAAAACCTGCACACACAAAAAGAAAAAAAAAAGGAATACACACACTCATGGAAAAATGGACGAAAGAAAAATAACCTGGAAAACAACAAAGAAAATGAAACAGAGAAGATTAAGAGATATATCTAGAAATGAGATAGAGATGAGTGGTTGAGCAGTTACCTTGTTTCCAACAAGTTTGTCACGATTCAAACCGATGTACCATGACGGGAACCTGGTACCTTACTCAACCGAGTACCAACATAACGTATCCTTCGTATCATACTATCATAGATAAATGGGTCGGAGAGGCTGTCGTAGGATAAGTAGAATAAACATGAGAGAAAACTCGACATAGAACGACCCAACCTGATATAAAAACTTACATACGTGACATACGGGCCTATAAGGCCAACATCAACATTTGTAAACTCAAAACATAGTCCGACAAGGCCATATAAGTATCTGTATACATGACACATGTCTACAAGCCTCTAAGAGTACATAAGTATAATAAAAGTCGGGACTGGACCCCGCCATACCAATCAATACATGTCCTAATTATACTGACCAAATAAGCAACTTCGGAGCAAATGGAGCGCACCAACACCTTTCGCTGAGCTGATAGCCTACTTGGAAGACTCTCAACCTGTCTTTTGGGACCTGCGGGCATGAAACATAGTGTCCCCAAGCAAAATGACGTCAGTACAAATAGTGTACCGATTATGTAAGGAATGAAAACCAATAAACAAGACATGAGAGAAACATGGAGTAAAAGACTCAACATGTAAGTCTGAATAACTTTACGAATAATTAATATTTATAATGACATGCATATGCGTATAAATATCATACCATGCATAGGTATATGCGTACACAACATCATCAAGCCTCTGAGGGCATCCCATCATATCATCGCGCCCACTGTGGGCAAAATGTCACGACCCAAATCCACTAGTCATGATGGAACCTAACCTAACCCGCTAGGTAAACCAACTAATAATTATCCAATTACGCTAATATTAATAAGACAATTAAACTAAAGGAATTATCTAAATATTATATTGTAATGACCCGACCGGTCGTTTTGTGTTCTAGGACCCCATACCCCTAAATGAGACTTTCCGTGGTTTCTTTTACTGATTTATGACTTGTGAGGACGGGTGATTCGGGATTTGGAGGAGTTTGGAGTGGTATAGGAACACTTGGTTCCTTAAGGTTGGCCTTAAAAGCCAAGTTTGACTTCGGTCAATATTTTTAGTAAACGACCTCGGTATCGAGATTCGAAGGTTCTAGTAGGTTTGTATGATGATTTCAGACTTGGGCGTATGTTCGGAACGGGTTTTGGATGACCCGGGAGCGTTTCGGCGCCAAATAGTGAAAGTTGAGTTTCCTTAAGTTCAAATTGAGGTTTGGAACTGTTTTTGTGTTATCGAGGTCCAAACAGAATTCCAAGATTGGGAATAGTTTCGTTATGTCATTTATGACTTGCTCGCAAAATTTGGTGTCATTCCGATAGGTAGGTTCAGTGCATTGTTAGCAAATTCTAGAACTTGAAGTTCTGAAACTTAATCCAATAGGTTTTGGGGTATGATTTTTAGATTTAGCATTGTTTCGGATGTTCCGAAGGCTGAGAGTTTGTATTATGATTTAGGACTTGTTGGTATAACTGGATGGAGTCTCGGGTGGGCCCAAATGTCGTTCGGGCATCGAGCGAGGCAAAAACCAGCAACAAATGACTGCTGGTGCACCAGATCTGGTGCGAACGCACCTGCGGAGGCCTAGCCGCTGGTGCGAGACCGCTTCTGCGGTCCCAGCCTCGCAGGTGCGACCCCCAGGTGAGGTTTCCTATTTTCGCAGGTGCGGATTCCTTTTCGCAGAAGCAAAGTCGTAGGTGCGGTCTCCGCTCCGCAGGTGCGATACCAGGCCCCCCTTCCCCTCCTTCGTAGGTGCGGTCCTCGTGCTGCAGGTGCGAAAAACCTGTAGGCAGTGAGATTGTTTTAAAATACGGGAATTCACCATTTTTGATCATTTTACTTCATCCTTGGCCGATTTTTGAGCATGCAAAAAAGACAAATGACCTAGCTACTGTAAGGTAAGTAATTCCTACCCTAAACTTAGTTTAATACTTGAATTCTTAGGTGGATTAACACCTTAATTAGTAGAAATCATGGGTTAGAGTAAAAACCTAGGTTTTTATAAAAATGAGAGAATTACCAAAGAATTAGTTATGAAATCATACAGAAACTATATAATGTTGATACTTAGGCTATGTGTGAGTAATTCCTTCGAAAATTTCCGGAATCCGAGCATGTGGGTCCGTGGGTGTATTTTGGGATTTTTCATTTTAGGTTGAAATAATCACTTAGATAGAGGAATTTCATACTTTTGAGCATAGATTGATTTATTTATGCAATAATTGGTTAGTTTCTAGTCCTTGGGAGACGAATATGGAGTTTCAGTCGCGTTCTTGATCCGGAAGGTAGGCTTGACACGAGGTGAGTCTCCTTTCTAACCTTGTAAGAGAGAATTGTCCCCATAGGTAAATATAAATGATTACATGTCTTAAATTTTGGGGGCTATGCACGCACGCACGAAGTGATGAGAGTCCGTGTGTAGCTACTATTATGTTATGTCAGGTAGTTTTAGGATTCACAAGCATGCTTTATGTGCCGTATCTATAATCTAGATGTCAATTTATACTGCCTAATATCCTTCAACTATTAAATGAATATCTATGAGGTTGCATTCTGAAATTATTATTATTGAATCATTTTCCTGTAAGTATATCTATTATTGAATTCCTAATATCCTATTAATTATGTGTATGTATACGGGTACCCGCGTCGCACGTATGATTAGCGAGCGATGTAGCCCTACTATTATGTCAACCGCGTCACATGTTTGATTCGCGAGCGGTGTTATAGATGCAGCTATGGTTTGAGTCGTTCCACCCTTCGGCAGTGCACATTTATTTTCACGTCATATTGGTCGTACGTTCACGGGATATCCTGTGTTTGTAAATTTGTTTGATGTTATGTAAATGTGTGTCTGTTGAATATCATGAAAAAGAAAAACAAGGTAATTTATATGCTATAGAACTTGACACGTAAAGGTAGTTGCTAGATGTTATTTGATGCTCCTGTCTTCATTATTTTTCCTGACTGCTACTCCTGCTTAGCCTTATATTTAAACTATTATTTTGACCCTAGTAAGTATCACATCGACTTCTCATCACTACTTCTTCGAGATTAGACGGGATACTCATTGGGTACATATTGTTTATGTACTCATGCTACGCTTCTGTACTTAAATGTACAGGTCCTGAGGCAGGTGCATCTGGGTATCAGTCCGCAACTCGTCCCCAACTTGCACTTGGTTTGGACTTCTCGGTGAGCTGCTTTCCTTGACGTCTTCCAGCAGTACCTTGGAGTTTTCTCTCTTTTTGTTATATCTGTATATATTTTCCTCAGACAGTAGGGCAGACTTCTTTTGGACTCTCATTCTACTAGATGCATGTAAACTTGTGACACTAGTTCCTGGCACACACATAGTAGACATTGTATTTTTGGGCTGTAAATATAAATTTTGACTTTTATGGCTATTTCTGTTTAAACAGGACTAAGTTGTCCGTTTTACTTAATGCCTTAAATCTGAATCTAGTAAGTTAGGAAAAATGTTTTTGGTAAATTAAATGAAACTCACTAGTATATTGATGTTGGCTTGCTAGACTTCGGTGTCAGGCGCCATCGCGACCTGATTTAGGATTTGGGTCGTGACAACCTGGTATATGAGCTCTAGGTTCACGTAGGTCTCATAAGTTATGGGCAAATCCAATAGAGTCTTTGGGATCGGTACGGAGATGTTTGTATTTATCTTCAGGAGGCTATAGGGTGTTAGGAAATCTCTCTTTATTCGTCTTCTATCGTGAAATTGATGGTATACTAAATGTCACTCTTCTATTCTCTCAAAGATGGTGAGAACGCACGCAGCCGACGTTCCAAACCTGGCAGGGGCCGCTACCCCTGTCATTCGAGGCCGTGGCAGAGGTCAGGGGGATGGCACCGGCCCGAGGTAGGGGACGAGGGCGTCCTAGAGCTGTACCAGTTGCACCCCCAGCGGATCCAGTGGAGGATCTCATCACTGAGGAGCAGGGCGAGGTGCCCGCAACAGATCCTACCCCTTTTGACTTTATGACGGCGCCAGGATTTCAGTAGGTCATAGGCCGTATGATGCGGTTCATGGACACCATGACTCATGATGGTTTATTTCCAGCGGATCCTACTACTTCTCAGGCGGGAGGGGGAGCACAAATCCCTATTGCCCAGGCTGCGGGACATGTAGCAGCAGTATATCACACCCCGGGTATACTGCCTGTGGGCGGGGCCTAGCCAGTAGCAGCAGCACCTGAGCCCAGACCAGCTGCGGACCAGATTGCACCCTCCTGTCTTCGGAGGTGAACGTCATGAAGACGCACATGACTTTATTGATAGGTGCAGGGACAGATTGCACAACATGAGGATACTAGAATCCCACGAAGTTGATTTCACTACCTTCCAGTTAGAGGGCAGGGCCCGCAGATGGTGGTCGCCCTATATACTCGGCAGGCCGGAAGATTCTCCTCCCCTCACTTGGGAGAAGTTCACTCAATTGTTCCTGGACAGATATATTCCAACCTCTAAGAGGGAAGATTTGCGGTATCTGTTTGAGTAGCTTGAGCAGGGTCAGATGTCCGTGACTGACTACGAGGCTAGGTTTTCTGAGTTGTCTCGTCATTCCCTCATGATACTTCTTATTGATACAGAGAGAGTGCGGAGATTCATAGCTGGGTTGCACTCAGGTGACTCGAGAGGTGGAGATGGGCACTCCCTATCAGCTTGTGGTCGAGATTGCTCGTAGGATTGAGGGTTATCGATAGAGGGGCAAAGAGCAGAGTCAGCAGGATAAGAGAGCTACATTCTTTGGGGATTTTAGAGGTGCTCCAGCCAGGGGTAGAGGTCAGTTCGGTAGGGGCCACCCTAGTAGGCCTCCATATTCAGCACCTCCACGAGGTGTCCCAGCGAGGCCTTATTTTAGCGTCATGCCGGAGAGTTCTTACCGCCCGCTAGATATTCAGGGTTCCTCCGGCGGATATTCTAGTCATCAGGGGTCTTCCAGTCCTATTTCAGTGCTATGCCAGAGAGTTCGTACCGCCCTCCAGCTATTCAGGGTTCTTCTTCTTCAGGGAAGCAGGCCATGGTACCGAGGGGATGTTATGAGTGCGGGGATCCAGGCCATATTAAGAGGACTTGTCCTAGGCTTCGGGGCAAGGCAGTGCAGCAAGGTTACCAGCCTGTGAGTTCAACACCAGCGGTCCGACCACCCAGAGGTGGTGGAAAGGCTGATAGGAGTCGTCCCGGAGGTAGAGGCCAGACAGGGGGAGCACAGACAACTTCTGTTCATGCTAGTGGAGGTCAGTCTTCCGGTGCTCCCTCCAGGTTCTATGTGTTCCCGACCAGACCAGATGCAGTAGCCTCAGATACCGTGATCACATGTATTATTTCAGTATTTGGTAGAGATGCATCAGTATTGTTTGATCCAGGATCCACTTATTCATATCTGTCAGCCTTGTTTGCTCATTTCTTGGATATTCCTCGTGAGTTGTTGGGTACTCCTATTTATGTGTCCACACCTATGGGCAATTTTGTGATTGTGGACTAGATTTATCGGTCCTGTGTGCTTACATTATGTGGGTTCGAGACCAGATCGGACCTCTTGTTGCTTGATATGGTTGATTTTGAGGTCATCCTGGGCATGGATTGGCTATCTCATTATCATGTTGTTCTAGATTGCCATGCCAAGACTGTTACTCTATCCATGCCCGAGTGGCCGAGATTAGAGTGGAGAGGTTCCTCAGTTAGTGCAGCTAGTCAGGTTATTTCTTTCCTGAAGGCACGACATATGGTCGAGAAGGGTTGTTTGGATTATCTTGCTTATGTGCGAGACACCAGCTCCGAGTCTCCGACAATTGATTCAGTTCCAGTAGTTCGAGAGTTTGCTGATGTATTCCCCTCAGACCTTCCAGGCATGCCACCGAATCGTGACATTGATTTCTGCATTGACTTAGCTCCATGCACCCAGCCTATATCTATTCCCCCATACCGCATGGATTCGAAATAATTGAAGGAGTTGAAAGAGCAGCTTGAGGAGTTTTTGGCTAAGGGGTTTATCAGACCGAGCGTATCGCCTTGGGGTGCTCCAATGCTATTTGTGAAGAAGAAGGATGGGACTATGCAGATGTGTATTGATTACCGCCAGTTGAACATGGTCACCATCAAGAACAAGCACTCGTTGTCGCGTATCGGTGATTTGTTTGACCAGTTGCAGGTTGCATGGGTGTTTTCTAAGATTGACTTGAGATCGGGGTACCGTCAGCTGAAGATTCGGGACTCGGATGTTCTGAATACTGCCTTTCGTACGAGATATGGTCACTATGAGTTCCTAGTGATGTCCTTTGGCTTGAGTAATGCCCCAGCATCATTCATCGACTTGATGAAATGGTGTTTAGGCCTTATATTGATTCTTTTGTCATTGTCTTTATTCATGACATTTTGATTTACTCACGTAGTCTGGGGGAGCACGAGCAACAGTTGAGAGTTGTGCTCCAGACTTTGCGAGAACAAAAGATGTATGCTAAGTTCTCCAAGTGTGAGTTTTGGTTGGATTCTGTGGCGTTCGTGGGACACGTGGTATCCGAAGGGGGTATCAAGGTTGATCCTAAGAAGATTGATGCAGTTCAGAGTTGGCCACGCCTTACCTCAGCTACGGAGATCAGGAGCTTCTTGGGTCTAGCAGGTTATTATCACCGATTTGTGGAGTGTTTTTCATCCATTGCAGCTCATCTAACTAGATTGACTCAGAAGAATGCCCTGTTCCGATGGCCAGATGAGTGTGAGGCGAGCTTTCAGAAGCTCAAGACAGCATTGACTTCATTACCAGTTCTAGTATTGCCTTCCGGTTCTGGGATGTATACAGTATATTGCGACACTTCGCGCGTCGGTTTCAGATTTTTGTTGATGCAGGAGGGGTGATTTATTGCATATGCTTCACGTCAGCTGAAGGTTCATTAGATAAATTACCCTGTGCATGATTTGGAGTTGGCGGTGATTGTTCATGCTCTTAAGATTTGGAGGCACTACTTGTATGGGGTGTCTTGTGAGGTTTATATAGACGATCGTAGCTTGCAGCACTTGTTCAAGCAGAGGGATCTTAATTTGAGGCAGCGCAAATAGCTTGAGTTGTTGAAGGATGACGACATCACCATTCTTTATCATCGAAGCAAGGCAAATGTGGTAGCAGATGCCTTGAGCAGGAAGGCGGAGAGTATGGGTAGCTTGGCTTATATTTCAGCGGAGGAGAGACCTCTAGCTTTGAACATTCAGTCCTTGGCTAATCGCTTGGTGAGTTGGACCTTTCATAGCCCGGTCGAGTTCTTGCACGTGTGGTTGCTCAGTCATCATTATTGGGGGAGATCAGGGCTCGGCAGTTTGATGATCAGCACTTGGTTCTCTCTGGGAGACAGTAGTGCAGGGTGGTGCCAAAGAGGTTTCTATCGGTGAGGATGGTGTTCTGAGGCTTCAGGGTCGCTTATGTGTCCCTAATGTTGATGGCCAGGGGGAGAGGATTCTAGATGAGGCTAATAGTTCACGGTATTCTATTCATCCTGGTGCTACGAAGATGTATCGTGAGTTCAATCAGCATTCTAGTAGAGGCGGATGAAGAAAGACATAGTGGAGTATGTGGCTAGATGTCTAAATTACAAGCAGGTTAAGTATGAGCACCATAGGCCAGGAGGCCTACTTCAGAAGATGCCTATACCTGAGTGGAAATGGGAGAGCATCACTATGGATTTCGTAGTTGGGTTGCCTCGGACTTTACAAAAGGTTGATGTTGTTTGGATCATTGTGGACTGGTTGAACAACTCGGTGCATTTCATTCCAGTAGCTACTACTTATACTTCATAAAGGTTGGCCCAGATCTACATTCGGGAGATAGTTTGGTTGCACGGTGTGCTTGTGTCCATTATATCAGATCAAGGTCCTCATTTTACCTCGCACTTCTAGAGAGCATTGCAGAGTGAGTTAGGCACCCGGGTAGAGCTCAGCACAACATTCCACCCTCAGACTGATGGGCAGTCGGAGCGGAGAGTTCAGATATTGGAGGACATGCTCAGGGCATATGTGATTGACTTTAGGGGTCAGTGGGACCAGTTCTTGCCTTTGGTCGAGTTTGCTTATAATAATAGTTATCAGTCCAGCATTGCGATGGCTCCATATGAGGCCTTGTATGGTCGGCGATGTCGTTCTCCTATCGGGTGGTTTGAGCCTGGCGAGGCTAAGTTATATGGCACCGACTCGGTGAAGGATTCTTTGGAGAAAGTGAAGCTGATTCAGGAAAGGCTTCACACAGCACAGTCCAGACAGAAGAGTTACGCGGATCAGAAGGCACGTGATGTATCATTTATTGAGGGAGAGAAGGTTCTGTTGAAAGTCTCGCCGATGAAGGGTATTATGAGATTTGGGAAGAAGTGAAAGTTGAGCCCAAGGTTTATAGGTCCATTCGAGGTGTTGAGGCGAGTCGGAGAGGTTGCTTAGAAGCTTTCTCTACCTCTGAGTTTATCAGGAGTTCGTCCGATCTTTCATATGTCCATGCTTCGGAGATACAACACCGACTTCTCTCATGTGATAGATTTCAGCACCAGTCAGTTAGATGAGAAGTTCGGCTACGAGGAGGAGCCAGTTGCTATTATTGACAGGCAGGATTGCCAGTTGAGGTCCAAAAGGGTTTCCACCGTAAAGGTCCAATAGAGGGGCCAACCAGTCTAGGAGGCGACTTAAGAGTCTAAGGAGGACATGCGGAGCAGATATCCACACATATTTAGCACTTCATGTATGATTCTAGACCCGTTCGAGGACGAACGTTTGTTTAAGAGGTGGAGAATGTAACGACCCGACCAGTCGTTTTGCGTTCTAGGACCCCGTGCCCCTAAATAAGACTTTCCATAGTTTCTTTTACTGATTTATGACTTGTGGGGATTGGTGGTTCGGGATTTGGAGAAGTTTGGAGTGGTATAGGAACACTTTGTTCCTTAACGTTGGCCTCAAATGCCATGTTTGACTTCGGTCAACATTTTTAGTAAACGACTTCAGGATCGAGATTCGAAGGTTCCTGTAGGTTCGTATGATGATTTCGGACTTGGGCATATGTTCGGAATAGGTTTTGGATCACCCATGAGCATTTCGGCGCCAAATAGTGAAATTTGAGTTTCCTTAAGTTCAAATTGAGGTTTGGAACGTGTTTTTGTTATTGAGGTCCAAACGGAATTCAGAGTGCGGGAATAGTTCCATTATGTCATTTATGACATGCTCGCAAAATTTAGTGTCATTCCGAGTAGTATAGGTAGGTTCGGCGCATTGTTCACAAATTCTAGAACTTGAAGTTCTTAAACTTGATCAAATTATGCCTTGTTTGCTATGTGATCTTGTTTGGGGGCTACGTACGCACCAAGTGATGAGAGTCCGTACGTAGTGGCTATTACTGTTTCGTCCGGGTAGCTAGGACACAACATGCTCATTGTTTTCCTCTGTTGTAGCATAGTTATGACTTGTATACTTGTGTGATTGGTATTGTTGTCTTTTAACGTTGTGATACTTGGCTTGATTTAAGGGTGATAAGATAAGAGGGTCACGATAGATTGATAATTGACTATATTATGGAATCGGGTCGTACGCCACGGAAGATTGATAATTGACTATATTATGGGATTGGGTCGTACGCCACGGCAGATTGATAATTGACTTATTATGGGATCGGGCCGAACACCACGGCAGATTGATGATTGACTATTTATATTGGATTGAGTCGTACGCCATGACAGATTGATGATTGATTATATTATGGGATCGGGCCGTACGCCACGGCGAGCTTGAGACTACCAGGGTGGGATCAGGTCGTACGCCACGGCGAGATTGAGACTACTAGGGTGGGATTGGGCCGTACACCACGGCAAGATTGAGACTACCAGGGTGGGATCGAGCCGTACGCCACGACGAGATTGAGACTACCAGGGTGGGATCGGGTCGTACGCCATGGCGAGATTGAGACTACCAGGGTGGGATCGGCCCGTACGCCACAGCGAGATTGAGACTACCAGGGTGGGATTGGGCCATACGCCACGGCGAGATTAAGACTACCAGGGTGGGATCGGGCCGTACGCCACGACGAGATTGAGACTACCAGGGTGGGATCGGGTCGTACGCCACGGCGAGATTGAGACTACCAGGGTGGGATCGGGTCGTATGCCACGGCGGATACCAAACTTGTTTGATTTGGGATTGTTATTTTATGCCGGTTACTGATGTACTTGATTATTTGTTTTACTTGCTTGCAGTTTCTTTACATCCTGCTTACTTTACGATTGTTGGACCTTAGTGAGTATCGAGTCGACCTCTCGTCACTACTTCTTCGAGATTAGACGGGATACTGACTAGGTACATATTTATATATATGTACTCATGCTGCACTTTGTTTCCTTTTTCTGTACTTGACTGTACAGTTCTGGAGGCTGGTTCATCTGATTTTCAGGTCGGTGCCAGATACTGATAGCGTGGTCATACTTCTTGGTGAGCTTCTTTCCTGATGACTTCCTAGCAGCGTCCGGGAGTTTCTTTTTTATGTTCTCTTTCTATTTCACTCAGACTGAGACCCTGTATATGTTGTAGTCATTGTATATTCAGTAGTTGCCCGTGACACTCGTGACACTAGCTCCTGGCACACACGCGGTATTTATATTTTTGGGGTTTTGGGATGTATATCGATATGTATGTTTTATTTTGGCTTTATACCTACTATGACTTTACTTTCACTCAAGGCTAGCATCATGTTAGTATTTATAAACTGGTAATCATTGACCTGTTGATCGAATGGGAAAGGTATCACCTAGTGAAAGTTATATCGGCTTGCCTAACCCTGTTGTTGGGCGCCATCGCGACCTTAATTAGGGATTTGGGTCGTGACGACGTGGTATCAGAGCCTTAGGTTCACGTAGTCTTACGAGTCATGGGAAAACCCCAGTAGAGTCTTGCGGATCGCTACAGAGACGTCTGTAATTATCTTCAGGAGGCTATAGGGTGTTAAGAAACTCCTTTTGTTCATATCTGATCGTGCAACCGATGATGTACTCAAACCTATTCTTCTATTCTCTCACAGATGGTGAGGACGCATGCTTCACATGTTCCTGATCTAGAAGAGGCTGCTACCCCCGCCGCTCGAGGCTGTGGTAGGGGCAAGGGTAGGGCTTCTATTCTTAGTAGGGGGCGAGGGCGTCCCAGAGCTGTACCGGTTGCACCAGTTGAGGATCCTTATGTTGAGGAGCAGGATGAGCTGCCTCCAGTAGCTCCACCACCCGCAGATTTTATGATGGGGCCAGGCTTCCAGCAGGTCATGGGCCGTGTACTGAGGTTCATGGATACTATGTCACAGACGGGTGTACTCCCATCAAATCCTGCTACTTCGCAGGCATGAGGGGGAGTTCAGACCCCTACCACCCAGGCTACAGGACCAGCAGCAGCAGTACATCGTACTCCATATATTCCACCAGTGGTTGGGGTACAGCCTGGGGTGGCACTACTGGAGCCCAGGCAAGTTGTAGAGATGGACCAGCAGAAGCTGCTGGGTAGGTGGACCCAGCTTCACCCTCCGACCTTCGGGGGTGAGCGAGGAGAGGATGCACAGGATTTTATCGAGAGGTGCAGGGACAGACTGCACAACATGAGGATATTAGAGTCACATGGGGTAGATTTCACGACATTTCAGCTTGAGGGGAGAGCTCGCCGCCGGTGGCAGTCATATGTTCTCAGTAGGCCAGCAGGGTCGCCACCGGTTACTTGGTAGCGGTTTATTCAGTTATTTTTGGACAAATACATTCCACCATCTGAGAGGGATGAGCTTCAAGGTCAGTTTGAGAGGTTAGAGCAGAGGCAAATGTATGTGTCAGATTATGAGGCCAGGTTCTCAGAGTTGTCTCGCCATGCTCTCATGATATTACCCACAGATGCTGAGAGGGTTCGACGGTTTGTGGCAGGCTTACATCCTGGAATCAGGACTTCCATGGCCAGAGAGGTAGAGATGGGTACCCCATATCAGCTCGTAGGCGAGATAGCTCGACGTATCGAGGGTTACCGTGTGAGGGGCAGGGAGCAGGGTCAGCCAGGTCAGCAGGGTCAGTAGGACAAGAGGGCCAGGTTTGTATGCGACTTCAGAGGGGCTCCAGCTAGGGCCATGGTTCAGTACGGAGGTGTCCAGTTCAGCAGGCCTTCCTATTCAGCACCTCTAGTACCTCCTAGGGTTGTTCCAGTCAGGCCCCAGTTTAGCGCCATGGCAGAACGCTCCTATCATCCTTCAGCCATCCAGAATGTGCCCAGCAGTTATTCTAGCCATCAGAGATCCTCCAGTTCTTATCCCAGTGCTTTACCAGGGGATTCACACCACTCTTCAGCTAGTCAGGGTTCCTCCTCTTCAGGGCAGCAAGCAGTAGTGCTAGGGGGTTGCTTCGAGTGTGGGGATTTGGGTCACGCATGGAGGTTTTTTCCCAGGAATCGGGGCAAGGCCGTGCAGCAAAGACAGCAGCCTATGATTACAGCGCCAGCAGCACGACCACTTAGGGGTAGAGGTTAGATCGGTAGGGGCCGTCCTAGAGGGGGAGGCATGTCAGGAAGGGGTCGTTCTTTTCCAGTTCGTCCTGGGGGAGCTCAGTTAGCGGGTGCTCCAACCAGATTTTATGCTATTCCAGCCAGGGCAGACGCAGTGGCACCAGACGCCGTGATTACAAGTATTATTTTGGTCTGTGGTAGAGAGGCTTCAGTGCTATTTTATCCAGGGTCTACATATTCTTATGTTTCAGCATTATTTGCCCATTATCTGGATGTTAGTTGCGAGTCTTTTGGTTCTCCCTTGTATGTATCAACTCCTGTGGGCGACTCTGTAATGTTAGACCGGGTCTACCTATCTTGTGTGATTACCTTCTGTGAGTTTGAGACCAGAGCCGACCTGTTGTTGCTTGATATGGTTGATTTCGAGGTCATCTTGGGCATGGATTGGTTATCCCCTCATCATGCTGTCCTGGATTGCTATGCCAAAACAGTTACATTAGCCATGCCTGAGTCGCCGAGGTTAGAGTGGAAGGGTGCTTCAGTTAGTGCCTTCGGCCGGGTCATTTCCTTCATGAAAGCTCGGCCCATGGTCGAGAGAGGGTGTCTGTCTTATCTTGCTTATGTGCGGGACACCACCGCCGAGTCTCATACCCTTGATTCAGTACCTGTCGTTCGAGAGTTTCCGGATGTGTTTCCTTCAGATCTTCTAGGCATGCCTCCAGATCGAGATATAGATTTCTGCATTGATTTGGCTCTAGATACTCAGCCTATTTATATTCCTCATTATCTTATGGCTCCTAAGGAGCTAAAAGAGTTGAAAGAGCAGCTTGAGAATTTGTTGGCCAAGGGGTTTATTAGGCCGAGCGTGTCGCCATGGGGTGCTCCAATACTATTTGTGAAGAAGAAGGATAGGTCTATACGGATGTGTATTGACTACCGCCAGTTGAATAAGGTGACCATCAAGAACAAGTATCCTCTGCCGCGCAATGATAATTTTTTTGATCAGCTACAGGGTGCTCGTGTATTCTCTAAGATTGATCTGAGGTCGGGTTATCACCAGTTGAAGATTCGGGCTTCTGATGTCCCGAAGACTGCATTTCGCACCAAATATGGCCACTATGAGTTTTTAGTGATGTCATTTGGCTTGACTAATGCCCCAGCAACATTTATGGACTTGATGAATAGGGTGTTTAGGCTGTATATCGACTCCTTCATTATTGTTTTCATTGATGGCATATTGATCTACTCCCGGATTCTGGGAGAGCACAAGCAACATTTGAGAGTTGTACTTCAGACCTTGCGAGAGAAGAATCTATATGCTAAATTCTCCAAGTAAGAGTTTTGGCTGGAGTCTGGGGCATTTCTGGGGCATGTGGTTTCAGGTGAGGGTACTAAGGTTGATCCACAGAAGATTGAGGCAGTTTAGAGTTGGCCACGTCCTACGTCAGCTTCAGAGATCAGGAGTTTTCTGGGTTTAGCAGGTTATTACCGTCGATTTGTGGAGGGATTCTCTTCTATTGCCGCTCCACTGACTAGATTGACTCAGAAGAATTCTCCATTTCAGTGGTCCGACGATTGTGAGGCGAGCTTTCAAAAGCTCAAATCGGCATTGACTTCAGCACTAGTGTTATCATTGCCTTCTGAGTCTGGAGTGTATACAGTGTATTGTGACGCCTCGCGCGTCGGGTTGGGATGTGTATTGATGCAGGATGGCAAGGTTATTGCTTATGCTTCGTGGCAGCTGAAGATTCATGAAAAGAATTACCCTATGCACGATTTGGAGTTGGCGGCGATTGTTCATGCTTTGAAGATATGGCGACATTATTTGTACGGTGTATCTTGTGAGGTCTATACCGACCACCGCAGCCTGCAGTACTTACTCAAGCAGAGGGACCTCAATTTGAGGCAGTGGAGGCGGCTTGAGTTGTTGAAAGACTATGATCTCACTATTCTGTATCACCCGGGCAAAGAAAATGTGGTAACAGATCCCTTGAGCAGGCGGGCAGCTAGTATGGGTAGTTTGGCCTACATTGCAGCTGAGAAGAGACCTTTAGCTGAGGACATTCAGTCCTTGGCCAATCGCTTGGTGAGATTGGATCTTTCTGAGCCTCGTCGAGTTCTAGCTCATGTGATTGCTCAGTCTTCATTATTGGGGGAGATTAAGGCTCGACAGTTGGATGATCCACGTCTAGCAGAGCTACGGGATACGGTGGTCCAGGGCAGGGCCAAAGAGATTACTTTAGGCGAGGATGGTGTTCTGCGACTTTGGGGCCGATTGTGTGTTCCTAATGTTGATGGCCTGAAGGAGAGGATTCTAGCAGAGGCTCAGAGTTCTCGGTATTCTATCCACCCAGGAGCTACGAAGATGTACCGTGATTTGAAGCAACACTACAGGTGGAGGCGGTGAAGAAAGACATTGTTCAGCATGTGGCTAGGTGTCTTAATTTTCAGCAGGTTAAGTACAAGTATCACCGGCCAGGAGGCTTGTTTCAGCAGATGCCCATTCCTCAGTGGAAATAAGAGCGTATCACGATGGACTTCGTGGTTGGGTTCCCTCAGACTTTGCGAAAGGTTGATGCGGTTTGGGTCATTGTGGATAGACTGACCAAATCAGCACATTTTATTCCTGTGGCTACTACTTATACTACAGAGAGGCTGGCTAAGATTTACCTTCGTGAGATAGTCCGGTTGCACGGTGTGCTGGTGTCTATCATTTCAGATCGGGGTCCTCAGTTCACTTCGCATTTCCGGAGAGCTTTGCACATTGAGATGGGTACTCAAATAGACCTCAGTTCAGCATTTCACCCTCAGACAGATGGTCAGTCAGAGCGTACAGTTCAGATTTTGGAAGATATGCTCAGGGCTTGCGTGGTCGATTTCTGGGGTCAGTGGGATCAGTTCTTGCCCTTAGAAGAGTTTGCATACAATAATAGATATCAGTCCAGTATCGAGATGGATCCATTCGAGGCTTTATACGGTCGGCAATGTCGTTCTCCGATTGGGTGGTTTGAGCCTGGCAAGGCCAAACTATACGGTACAGATATGGTCAGAGATGACTTGGAAAAGGTAAAGATTATTCAGGAAAGGCTCCGTACAACACAGTCTAGGCAGAAGAGCTACGCAGATCAGCGGGCACGTGATGTAGCATTCATGGATGGAGATAAGGTTATGTTGAAAGTCTCGCGGATGAAGGGCATGATGAGATTCGGAAAGAAAGGCAAGTTGAGCCCCAGATTTATAGGTCCTTTCGTGGTGCTGAAGCGAGTTGGAGAGGTTGCTTATGAGCTTTCTTTGCCTCCAGCCTTATCAGGAGTTCACCCAGTTTTTCATGTTTCCATGCTTTAGAGGTATCACGACGACTTCTCACACGTGGTTGATTACAACACTATTCAGTTAGATGAGAAGTTGGGCTACGAGGAGGAGCCAGTGGCTATTATCGGTAGGCAGGACCGCCAGCTGAGGTCTAAGACAGTTTCTACAGTTAAGGTTCAGTGGAGGGGCCAACCAGTTGAGGAGGCGACTTAGGAGTCCGAGCAGAACATGCAGAGCAGATATCCACAGCTATTCAACACTCGAGGTATGATTCTAGTCCCGTTCGAGGACGAACGTTTGTTTAAGAGGGGGAGAATGTAACGACCCAGCCGGTCGTTTTGCGTATTAAGATCCCGTTTCCTTAAATGAAACCTTCTATAGCGTCTATTCGTGCTTTATGACTCGCGGGAGCGGGTGGTTCGGGATTTGGGGATGATTTGGATGGTTTAGGAACACTTGGTTCCTTAAGGCTGGCCTATTTGGCCAAGTTTGACTTCGGTCAACATTTTGCGAAAACGACCTCGGAATCGAGTCCAGACAGCTCCAGTAGCTCCGTATGATGATTTTGGACTTGGGCGTATGTTCAGCTCGGGTTTCTGATGACCCGGGAGCGTTTCGGCGCCCGAAATGGAAATCAGAATTTCCTTAAGTTTAGAATTTGGCCTGGAACGGGAATTAATTCTATCGGGGTCCGAATTGAATTTCGTGACCGGCAATAGTTCTGTATAGTCATTTACGACTTGTCTTCAAAATTTGGGGTCATTCCGAGTAGTATAGACCCGTTCGGCGCAATGCCATGAATTCTAGAATTCCAAAGTTCTTAAGTTTGAATAATTTGGTTTTGGGGTTGAATTTTGAGTTCCGTTGTTGTTTTTCATTTTCTGGAAGTTCGAGCGAGTCCGTATCATGAATACAGACTTTCTGGGGCTTTTGGACAGGGTTCCGGGGGACTCGGGGGTGTTTTAGACCCCCGGGAGCTAAGTTAGAAAAACTAGAAAATCCCTGTCTGGTTTCCTTCTCTGCGATCGCAGAGGGATGATTGCGATCGCAGAGAGGGATTTCTTCTGGGCTTAATTTTGTGCTCTGCGATCGCATAAGTCTCTCCCCCTACTCTCTGCGATCGCATAAGTCTCTCCCCCCACTCTCTGCGATAACAGACATCACTCCTGCGATCGCATAAGCCTAACTCCTCACTCTCCGCGATCGCAGACCCCACTATGCGATCGCATAGTGTTGTTTGGGGGCCCAGGGCCATTTGTTCTCCGTGATCGCAGACCTCCAGCCGCGACCGCAGTGGTCTGGCAGCTTGGTCTCTGCGATCGCAGGCCTGATGTCACGATCGCGGTGAAGGTTTTCCTGGGCAGTACTTAAATGTCCAATTACGGGTTTTCTTCTTAAAGCTCCTCAAAGCTAGGGAAAAGTTGTCCAAGGTCAAGTTCCTCAAGGTTAGTGTAGTTTCCTCTCTAAATTCATGGATTAATTATTGAATTCCAACTAGGTTACTTATTAAAATATGAAATCATGGGAAAATTGGGTAGAAAATTCTAGGGCTTTGATAATTAGTGAATAACTCCTTTTTAGCCATGAATTCCTAAATAAATTATGTAATTACGATCCTTAGGCTTCGGGTAATTCATTCCTTCGAGAATTTTCAAAATCCGAACGCGTGGGCTCGGGGTCGAAATTTCAAAAACCTTCAAGAATGCTATATTTTGGAATATCTTGTTAATTCTTATTCCTAGAGCATGAATTGACTCAATTATACTATGTTTGGCTAGTGGATAGCCGCCACGAGTAGTTTCGGAAATTCGAGCGCATCTTTGATCCGGCCTTGGTCCGAGGAGTGCTTTTATCGAGGTGAGTCTCCTCTCTAACCTCGTAAGAGGGAAATTGTCCCTCTACATAGCCTTGTTTTCTATGTGATCTTGTTTGGGCGCTACGTACGAACCAAGCGATGAGAGTCCATACGTAGTGGCTATTACTGTTTCGTACGGGTAGCTAGGACACATCATGCTCATTGTTTTCCTCTGTTGTAGCATAGTTATGACTTGTATACTTGTGTGATTGGTATTGTTGTCTTTGAACGTTGTGATACTTGGCTTGATTTAAGGGTGATAAGATAAGAGGGTCACGGCAGATTGATAATTGACTATATTATGGGATTGGGCCGTAAGCCATGGCAGATTGATAATTGACTATATTATGGGATCGGGCCGTACGCCACGGCAGATTGATAATTGACTATATTATGGGATCGGGCCGTACGCCACGGCAGATTGATGATTGACTATATTATGGGATCGAGCCGTACGCCACGACAGATTGATGATTGATTATATTATGGGATCGGGCCGTACGCCACAGCGAGATTGAGACTACTAGGGTGGGATCGGGTCGTACGCCACAGTGAGATTGAGACTACCAGGGTGGGATCAGGTCGTACGCCATGGCGAGATTGAGACTACCAGGGTGGGATCGGGTCGTACGCCACGGCGAGATTGAGACTACCAGGGTGGGATCGGGTCGTACGCCACGGCGAGATTGAGACTACCTGGGTGGGATCGGGTCGTACGCCACGGTGAGATTGAGACTACCAGGGTGGGATCGGGCCGTACGCCACGACGAGATTGAGACTACCAGGGTGGGATCGGGCCGTACGCCACTGCGGATACCAAACTTGTTTGATTTGGGATTTTTATTTGATGCCGGTTACTGATGTACTTCATTATTTGTTTTACTTGCCTGCAGTTTCTTTACATCCTTCTTACTATACGATTGTTGGACCTTAGTGAGTATCGAGTCAACCTCTCGTCACTACTTCTTCGAGATTAGACGTGATACTCACTGGGTACATATTTATATATGTACTCATGCTGCACTTTCTTTTCTTTTTCTCTACTTGACTGTACAGGTCCGGAGGCTAGTCCATCTGATTTTCAGGCTGGTGCCAGATACTGATAGCGTGGTCATACTTCACGGTGAGCTGCTTCCCTGACGACTTCCTAGCAGCGTCCGGGAGTTTCTTTGTTATGTTCTCTGTCTATTTCACTCAGACTGAGACTCTGTATATGTTGTAGTCATTGTATATTCAGTAGTTGCCCGTGACACTCGTGACACTAGCTCCGGGCACACACGCGGTATTTATATTTTTGGGGTTTTGGGATGTATATCGATATGTATGTTTTATTTCGGCTTTATACCTACTATGACTTTACTTTCACTCAAGGCTAGCATCATGTTAATTGTTATAAACTGGTAATCATTGACCTGTTGATCGAATGGGAAGGGTATCACCTAGTGAAAGTTATATCGGCTTGCCTAACCCCGTTGTTGGGCTCCATCGCGACCTGAATTAGGGATTTGGGTCGTGACAGATAAGTACATAAACAACCCAATTTAGTTTAAAGCTACCTCAAACAACGGAAGCATCTGCAACAGGGTTGCCGATACATCTTCAAGTCCTGCAACCATTGTGCACAGCAACAACAACAATCGTCATTTGCACGCAATGTGCAGAAGTGTAGTATTAGTACAATCGATCCCATGTATTGAGTAAGTAACAAACCTAACCTTAGGTTGAAACCAGTGACGAGCTAACATTAGGTCGGGTCCTATACTAGTATTCTACAATAGTTCGCAACAACGTAATACAAGTAATAAAAAGAGTATCTCAGAAGTAAAATGCTCAACTCGCTCATTGTTCCAGAAAATAGGCATGTTTTTCAAATATCTTAGTGAGAAGTTAAATCTTTTGCCAAAATGCCGAAATATAGGTAAGTTTGAAAACTATGATTTTTCCTAAAATCTTTTCAACAATAAGTAAGATGTTTCATTTTCTTTACATATAACAAGTATAAAATACCTCTTTAGGCCCACATGTCAATGTGTATAATAAGTCATGGATGACGTGATACTATATAACATGAGGAAAAATGCATCTCTATGCATGTACGTCATGCGTGCATGCAAATTCCTGTATGTCATATGTGCATGCAAACGCCATGTATCTCGATCCACACACGTTTATAGTCAAATGCGTTCACTGGGGGTGTTCAGACTCTGGAGGGGCTCCTACAGCCCAAGCGCTACGCACAGATAACTCACGTGTTGCACGGACAACTCATGTGCCATAATATCAATATCTGGATCCGCACGGATAACTCATGTGCTTCATGGACAACTCACGTGCTATGATATCAATACCTGGATCCGCACGAACAACTCATGTGTTGCACGGACAACTCATGTGCTATGGTATCAATATCCTCACAACCGTGCCCCCAGCCTTACCCATTCATCAATTTCTCCAGTCTCGCTCACGGGCTCATAGTTCATTAAACTAGCCTGACAACAAGAATATGATGTATCAATAGATAACAACTGAGACTAAGATATGATACGAATGCATGAACATGAGTGAGTACAAAATATCAATGAAATCTGTGAAATAATAGCAAGAAATGACCATTATGGGTCTCAGCAGTATCGACATAAAGTCTAAACATGATATCTAGCATGATTGACAGCTCCATTACATTATCACATGGTAAAAACACAGATATCGACAAAATATGGCCATTATACAGTGTCGTGGGAATCCAAAGGGTCCCAACTCACAGGGTGTACGCCCACACGCCCATCACCTAGCATGTGCTTCACCTCAATACCAATCACATAACACGTAATGCAGGGTTTCATACCCTCATCACTAAGTTTAGAAGAGTTACTTACCTCGAATGAGCTAATACCAATGCCGAGCAAGCCAAATGATGCTCCAAAGATGTCATCCCGCGCGTTCCGACCTCCGAACGGCTCGAAACTAACCAAAAATAGCTCAAATACATCAACCAATGCTAAAAGAACCAATTCCAATAAAAAAAGGTCAAATCTTGAATCACAACTCGAAATTGGCCCAAAAGGTCAACCAGGGCCCGCACCTAGGAACCCGACAAAACTCACAAAATCCAAAAAACCTTTAGATTAAGAGTCCAACCATGCTAATTTCACTCAAATCCGACTCCAAACTAATGTTCAAAACTCAAAAATTCATAGTATGAACTTTAGGCAAAACCCCCCATAATTTCACTTTGAAATCATCAATCAAATCCCAAAAACGAAGGTGGATTCATGAAATATAACCAAAACTGAGTAGAAAACACTCACCCCAATCCATATGTTGAAAAAGCCTCCAAAGTCACCCAAATCCAAGCCCCCCAACTCAAAATATGACCAAATGAACATACCCTTATTTTATATATTTTTCTGCCAGCTATTCTTCCTCGTTTCTTGTTTCAAACAATCCCAAAACTTGCTTTTTATGCCTCGAATAGATTCCTTGTGAAATTTTAGTCAAGTTAGGATTTTAAATCACTCCATTTGACCTTATAACGAAGGATACATGTTGGTTTCAATATTTGCAAATAGTGCAGATTTTAAACACGAATTCAGTGACAATTTCTTAATTAATATGAAAAATCTAGCAACTCAAATTTTAGTAAAATGACCATAAATTCCACATACGGTGTCCAAATTCAACGATTCTTTTTGCTATGCATCCTTAATAGCGATACAGATCTAATTCTTCAATCAAAACAAAAATTGGAGCTCATTTTCTTAATGTGGTACCATTTATGCTTGAAGAAACAACGTCGAAACATAAGAAAAACGAGCGCAACGTAGCCCAAACCTATCCAAAACACCCGATCCTCTCGAGACCCCGTGCGAACATACTAACAATTCCAATAACATAACACGGATCAACTCAAGGCCTCAGATCACGCATAACAACATTGAAACGATGAAACACGCCTCAAATCAAACTAAATGAGCTTTCGAACTTTCGACTTCCAAAAACTCGCGCTGAAACAAATAAAATCAACTCGGAATGAACTCAAATTTTGCACACAAGTCCTAATACATCATACGAAGCTACCGTTCCCCCAAACTACCGAGCGAAATGCAAATGCTCAAAATAACTTGTCAGGTCGTTACACAAAATCATTAACGTATACCAGCTAATCAGGTGGTTGTGCGTATATAACTCCGTAACATTTTCTGATATCCCATATACATATTGTATGCATATATATGCGTATATAACGCCATCTGGTCATGTGCCAATGTAAATGAATGCAATGCATGAGAAGTACGTCAATAAAATTTCTCGGAATATCATAAGACCATTATGCCATTGATTAATATCATAAAATAAACTTTATCCACTTACGTATTTTCTGAGACGCATGAACAAATGATAAAATAATAAGACATATGAGGAATCAAGAACATAGGAACCTCTAGTATTTCTATGAATAGATTTATTTATGAAAATTGTGCATTTTCTCGTTAAAGTTGTATTGTATCGATCATGCCAAAAAGAAAGAAGGGATAGCCTTAACATACTTGAGCCGATTCTCTTGAGAATCCCTCTAACACATGTCTTTTGTGATAAAACACATAACGGCGAATCGAAGTAGGAAAAAATCCGTATGATGTTCTTGAGAAAGATTATACCAGGCTCCCTTAGAATTGCAAATCCCGTTACTATTACCTCTCCATTTTTCGTGAATTTGATCGCAATATTTTATGGATTTTCTTGATGAAGCTCATCCATCACTTGGAATATGTAAGTATCTACATTTTGTGAATTACAGAAGTTTTTAAGTCTTGGTGGTGTGGGCCCCACCTTATAAGGATGACTTGACCAAAGAATGTCCATATTATGCCACCTTTCAGCCTAATTTAAGTGTCATTAAATGGGGATGGGGAGATTCCACGTTGGGGTGATGCCCTCCCTAATCTTATCCACTTATCTTAATTACATGTTAATCTCCCACTAAAAATTAATAATTACCCAATTATCCACATAATTAAGAATTATCTCAAATTACTTATAATATTACTCGCTTTTAACAAACTTTATACATCTTGCTATCATGGTCATGCGGTGCCTTGTATGACACTTGTCCATAAAATACGAGGTATTGTAGCTTAGACCGTATTTTAGCTCATAATGTCAAACTTCGACGAAATTTATTTTATTAGATTTGCTTACCCTCTCACCTTCACGAATTTACTCATCACTTGTTTGAAATAGCATAATGCTTATAATCTAAAATAAACTCATCCCCGAACTTACGTCGATTAACTTATGATGAAACTTTAACATATGAAAATGCGAGATGTAACATCTCATTTCCGAGCTTCCATCAATTTACTTATGGCGTACTTTTACGTACGAAAACATGGGGTGTAATAGCATTCCCTCCTTTGGAACATTCTTCCTCGAATGTTGATTGATGAACTTATCATTATCATAATCTGTAGATCTTGTGAATACTTTAGTACTCTCCCTGACATCTAGGAAATTGTTCTGTGAATAAATCCAAAGTCCATGGCCTTCCCCCCTTTAGGACTCTTTCTCACACCACGACTTGTGGTCGGAATCCTTCCAATCTCGTAACTGTTGCTACCTTCTATTATGCAACATGTACGATTTTGACCTTGTAAATGTGCCTATGCGACTCTTCTCTCCTTTTTCCTCCAACTTTTAGCCAATCTCTAGGCCTCACTTTGTAAACATATATACATTTTGATAAGATGTCTCTCTGGGCATCTATAGGTATATTGATGTTCTTCGCTCGGTACTTTGTTGAACTTACGGATTTTGCTATATCTTATTTCATAGACACGGTTATCCATTCAGATGACTTTACTGCATCTAGGTAGGTCCTGTTATACCATAACTCTTACTTCGATTTACCATTACTGAGTTCTGCTACCAAACTCCAGGTTACTCTCGTTGCTTCTCCTATATGTATAAGTCTAAGTTCTTTAATGCTTCCTTATTACTGTTCATCTTAAGAAAGACGACCTAATCTCATCTCATACTTTGTAACTTTTATCCATATATTGTTGATTCTCCTCAATATTGATCTATGATCTACCACTGATAACTTGACCTTTTATGTAATAATGCTGCTAAGGCTCACGTCTCATCGGGGAACATCTGAAATGATTAGACTAATCCTCCCCGGGCGATACCATGCTTTCATAACTGTATCTCATTGCATCCCAATGTGATTCACCTTACATAAGTATTTTAATCATGTACAATTCATGAAATCACTTTCTATTCTTCTTCAAATCATTACTCAATCGGCCCATACGTCATCCTTTATTTATCAGAACTAAACCCCCACTCTACGACCATGGCAGCATTCCATCTCTTATAAATGCTACTATTCTTAGACTCCTTTGAGTTCACTCGGGCAATACTGAGCTTTCTATAACTTAGAGAAACCATTTGATCTTCTTGTTTTAATGGTCTTTATCCTGAGGACTTATCCATTTTCGTTACCTTCTCACTCGCCTTTTTTTTATCCTTACTCCTGTCTTCCTAAAACCTTTATGCTTTACCATAATTTAGCTTGCGACCTATACATATCTATTTATAATACTCGCAACCCTCCTTCAACTTGATTGCACCATATATTTCCTTGTGTTATTCTGGAACACCAAGCGAGACATCACATCATCTTTAACTCTTTTTTACTTTCTTAACTAGACCTCTCAGTACCTAGAAACCATGGGCTTGAGAATATGTAACTGACGACATAACTATCACTCCTGAATACTGAATCCCCGTGCTTCTAGACTTTTATCTGAAGTATAAACTATTCACAACATTCTATTTTTTAATATCTCGTACATTGTCCAACTTTACCTTACTTACCTTAAAGTCTTTCATAACATCTTCTATCTCTTCAATGACCTCCCTTTCACATAGGTATCATTCACATCAACCATTTGAAGCTCTATTATAATACTTGCACCTCTGGTGCATACACAATCTTGTGGAAGATCATACTGACTTCTTATGAGGCTGGTACTCGTCTAAATTGCTTTCTCGTAGAGCTATTATAGAATATGGTTGGTATACTATCTTTCTTGTACCTCTGATATTAAGAGTGATTCCGCTATGTTCTCATCACGATTCCTATAATTTTCTGGGTCCAAAAATCAGACTTCTAATTTACTTAGTTGATGTAACCTTTTTGTTTCCTCTTCCTTCTGATCATCTTTTATTTAGGCTTAAGCTATATTCCGATCTGAGGCTTCTAGTATTAGTTATTACCTTGGCCTTTGATGGGCGCTATGGAATATCCATGATACAATCTTCTTAACGATTCAATCCTTTGTCTATGACCTGGACTCAATCATTTCTTTTAACTTATACTAGAGTCTTCTACAGTTGTATGATTGTCAACATATATGTTGCATGGATAATAATCTTAAATCTTAAGTGCGTTCATAACCTAACTAACTCTGGATTATTGATCGAATAATTCCTTTCGCTCCTTCTCTTTTTTTTTGGGTAAGCTATTACTTTTCCTGGTCATTCTGCCCCCTTGTTTCATGCATACTTAGCTTATCTTAGTTCCCACGCATGCCGGAGTTTTCGTGCAACTCATATGATCTCAAATATTACTTTTGGTTTTAATTCCCGTTCATTAGACACGGTAGGTGCCACTTTCTTATGGCGTGCATACAATGTTTTAGTGAGACTGTTGTTACAAGACCATTTCTTTTTCAAGTTACTATGCTTAGTTTGAAACCTTCTTCCTTATTTCCTCAGCTAGTTTTCATTGTAGTACTTAGGGAGGACCTTCAGACTCTTGTAAAGCTGTGAGCTTATTACATCGTATACTCGACGGAATTTTTGATGTCCTTCCGCGCCTATATTTATCCGTAGTTACTTATGTACACGCCCTTGTGCTTGTAGGGTTGCTTCTTAACTAAATTTTGATTGTCTTCCCAGTGTCATTCTCTTTTATTTCTGTAACACTCATACGGTACCTTTAACTTCCCCAACTCCTATCTGAATATATCTCGAGTATTACAATGTCATAACTGCGAGGGTGAATTTACTATATTGGTTTTACTATGTTTATCTTGCACGATCTGCGAATGTTTCTGCAACCTTTTGTCTAGCCATAACTAGGTTCTTCCTGAATCAACTACTAACTACTCGTTGGCCCATTCTCATATCAATATTTCGCGTGATCTTTCTTGGGTTATTTATCAATAATATCTCGGGTAGGAACCCTTAATTCCTCTCCTTGACATCGTATTTGCATAATGTTCTGGAATCACAGCATATCTGTAGGCTTTGAATAAGTGCAATATCATCCCTTTCGCATTATTATCACATTCTTCCTTTACCATTCCATATTTACTGGAACCACTTAATTCTGACTTAATACCACATCACCCTACATTCCGCCCTTTAGGGGAGTACTAACATTTATTTCTATGATGATCTACATATAGATGTTTTACCTCTTCATATTTATCGTCTTTTCACATCATCGATGACCCTTACTCGCCTTTCAGTAATCCTTGTGTACCAAGGATAACGAATTTCTTTACTCACGAGGGTGACACTTAGTGTAACTGGCACATACAGTCCCTTAATCTTAACTCTGCTCACATTGCTTGCTTTAGGGAAACGTCTTCCTGAATGACCATTCTCTGAATTTCTCATGAATCTTCTTCTATTGTCTATTCTATTACCGCCAGATTGCAATCTGAAATTCTCATGATGCCGACCATTATCAAATCACTTAGTCCCTAATTCATGTTCAATTTATCTTGTTCACTAATCCATGCTTATTTCTATTACTCTGGGGTCTAACTTTTCCTTCTGGTAATCACGTTAGAGTCAAGACCTTATTTCTCGAAATGAGGATATGACTTTATGACCGATACTCTTTTGTTGTCTCAAGTCCTGTTACCTCTTGTATTTTCCTTTCCTTGTCTATAGACTTTGTAATACTATCATCATTTTGTTTTTGATCAACCGTTTCCATCTATGTATCACATCTTACTCATGATGCTTCATTAACTCTCTTCTTATTTCCCTGCTGACATTTCTGTCTATCACTTTATTCTGAAAACTTCAACAAGATATTCTTTTGCTTTTAGCTCCCCTTGATCCATCCACTAGCTCTTCGGGTTGCCTAACATTCTCTCTCTACTAGGGACGGGAGCCACACTAAGATAATATTTATCCCTTCCAGGCTTCCAGTGTCTATCTTTGTAGTACTCATATCTAGATATACTATTTTAGAGTGCACCATATGGGTGTCGCACAAAGAGATCTATTGGAACATTTCCAATATCCTTTGAAAATGTCAACTAACGCAAATAATTCATCCATCATTTTAGGTTACTATAACCCCAGCCGAATCCTGATGTCCCCTCCTTCTCTTAAACCATATCTTTTACCTCCCATAGGGCCTTACTGAGATGGGTGTAGCCGATTGTACATACATTTGTTATTGTTGAGGGTAACTCAAAAGGCTTATATTTCTCTGCCTGGATTGTAAATACTGATAATCTTTATTAACTGGGTGCCTCGTACCCTTCTTCACCTTGCTTCTTTTACTTGTTGAAACTTGTATCTACCTTCTGATCACTAATTTCTTTTCACCATATGGGTAGATATTCTTGCTTTAAGGCTCTTTATTAAGAAGCTTACACGTCTTAGTACACACATGTTCTACTAAAGACCTCACGTTTATTCATCATAAGCATGATGCAAAATCGAGTTCCTTCGACTCAACTCTTCCAAAGCCACATTCAATCTCTTACCAACTGTCTTTTGGATGTAGGTATATTCTTATTATGAATAAAATAGAATTTCAGAGTTTAAATTTTTACAACTGAGCTCTACCACACGATCTAGAGTAAGAAGAAAGAGTGACAGTCCTAAATTCCCTGTAGCTACCTGCTTATAAGTGTGGTGCACGACACACCCATAACCAAGACTCTACTAAACACGTCTTGTAGACTCCATAGGACATAACTGCTCTGATACTACTTTTTTCACGACCCAAACTGATGGGCCACGACGGGCACTCGGTACCTTACTCAACTGAGTACCAACGTAACGTATCCTTCATATCATACTATCATAGGTAAATGGTCCGGAGAGGCTGTCGTGAGATCAATAGAATAAACACGAGAGAATATTCAACATAGAATGATCCAACCTGATATAGAAACTTACATATGTGACATACGGGCCCATTCGACCAACATGATCATTTGTAAACTCAAAACATAGGCCGGCAAGGCCATACAAGTATCAGTATACATGACTTTTGTTTACAAGCCTCTAAGAATACATAAGTATCATAAAGGTCAGGACTGGGCCCTGACATACCAATCAATACATGTCCTAATAATACTGACCAAATAAGCAACTCTGGAGAAAATGGAGCGCACCAACACCTTTCGTTGAGCTGATAGCCTACTTGGAGGGCTCTCAACCTGTCTATCGGGACCTGCAGGTATGAAAAGTTACGTCCTTAGGCAAAAGGGATGTCAGTGCAAATAATGTACCTACTATGTAAGGAATGAAAATCAGTAAACAATAGATATGAGAGAAACATGGAGTAAAAGACTCAACATGTAGGTCTGGATAACTTTATAACTCATTAATATTTATAATGCCATGCATATACGTATAAATGTCATACCATGCATAGTTATATGCGTACATAACATCATCAAGCCGTTGAGGGCACCCCATCATATCATCTCGGCCACTGTGGGAAAAATCATCAACGTATACCAGCTGATCAGGTGGTGGTGCGTATATAATGCCGTAACCTTTTCCTATATCCTATATACATGTTATATACATATATACGAGTATATAACATCATCTGGTCATGGGTAAATGTAAATGAATGCAATGCATGAGAAGTACATCAATAACATTTCTCGGAATGTCATAAGACCATTATGCCTTTGATTAATTTAATAAAGTAAACGTTTTCCGCTTACGTATTTTCTGAGACCCATGAACAGGTGATAGAATAATAAGAGATATGGGGAGTCAAGAACATTCGAACCTCTAGCATTTCTATGAATAGATTCATTTATGAAAATTGTGCATTTTCTTATTTCGTTTGTATCGTATGGATCATGCCAAAAAGAAAGAAGGGATAGCCTTAACATACCTGAGTTGATTCTCTTGACAATCCCTCTAACACACGTCTTTTGTGATAAAATACGTAACGACAGGTTGAAGTAGGAAAAAACTCGTATGATGTTCTTGAGAAAGATTATATCGGGCTCCCGTAGAACTGCAAATCCCATTACTATTACGTCGTATAACTTCGCATGAATTCCTGTGATGAAGATCGTTACTTGGTAGATGTAAAACATCTCCTTTGTTTTGTTAATTTGATCATAATCTTTTATGGTGTTACTTTAAATATCTTGTTCTTAAGTTGATTATCAACTATTTGAAGTATAAATTTTGGTTGTTAAACAAAGTTATTAGAAAGAATTATTGGTAAGCATCTATTGAGTTCTTGGTATGAAATAGGTGCATAAGCCACCTGAAAGTAGCAAGTCGTGGTGTCTTCTTTGTTTCTATTTGAGAAGGATTGGGTGTTGTATTAATAGATCTATTATCGTGATTATGTACACATTCGCGTGGCATAATTATAATTCCCAAAATAAATCAAGGTACGCGTACACGCGACTTTGGAAAAAAACAATCTTAATAATTAATAGAGTGTTATTAATAGTGTACACATACGCGTGACATGGTTTTGGACACACCAAACAAAAATAGTACACGTACACATGACTCGTTTCAACATAATTCCATAAGCACGAATAATCAAGTGATTAAAAGCGGTACAAGGTAAAATGCACATAGATTCTAAAACACATAATAATCCGTAATTAAAGCTAGGTATATGATTTAAAGCGACTGTGATAAAAACACGGAATCCGGGAGTGCTTCACACCTTCTCCCGGGTTAACAGAATTCCTTACCCGGTTTTCTGTGTTCGCGGACCATAAATAGAGTCAATTTCCTCGATTTGGGATTTAAAATAAACCGGTGACTTGGGACACCATAAATTATTCCAAGTGGCGACTCTAAAAGTAAATAAATAATCTTATTTCGAATAAAGTCACTTTAATTGGAAAAAACTCACTATCCCCTCGGGAAAAAAAGGTGTGACAGCTCTGGCAACTCTACTGGGGACAAGAACCCAGAACCTCTGGTTCAGGGTTAAAAATTCGAGCTTGTAATGTGATTTGTACTTGTTTTTATTGTTTGTTGATATTACTTTGTTTGTGGGCCTAATGTGATAATTGCCGCTCATTTGCCTCTTTAATATTATTTGAATTGTATTAAACTGTCTTCCTACACCTCCCTTTGGAGTCTTCTAAATATGATGCACACGTACGCGTGGCCCACTTTTCTGTTAGAGGTATTACCAAATAGAATGAGGTTGGATCAACAACTAGGCTGGGTAGTCTTTCGTGCTCCCGGTACATTTCCTCCACCTCGGCTCGAGTTGTCCTCTTGGGTAAGCCAGGTCTAAAACACTCCCCCTAGGATTTAAACCTAGAATAACATAGCCTCATGTTGAATCCCTAGTAGGTACGTTTGTTTGCATCACATGCATTTGACTTAGGGGACTCAACACAGGGGTTGGGTCCGTCTAGGACATGTGTACCCGAAATTAAAAGGCCATCATGATGTATCTTACGTGCAACTTGTACATTTGTTTGATCTAGTTTGATTTGGGATTTAAAAAAAAATGATGACTTTGGACACCATAAATTATTCCAAGTGGCGACTCTAAAAGTAAATAAATAATATCATTTCGACTAATGTCACTTTAATTGGAAAAGCTCACTATCCCCTCAGGAAAAAGGAGGTGTGACAACTCTAGCGACTCTGATGGGGACAAGAACGCAGAACCTTTGACTCAGGGTTCAGAATTCGAGCTTGTAATGTGATTTGTACTTGGCTTTATTGTTTGTTGATATTACTGTGTTAGTGGGCCTAATGTGCTAATTGCCGCTCATTTACCGCTTTGATATTATTTGAATTGTATTAAACTATCTTCCTACACCTCCTTTCTGAGTCTTCTAAAGTATGGAGCACACGTACGTGTGGCCCACTTTTCTTTTAGAGGTCTTACCAACTAGACGAGGTTGGATCAGCAACTAGGCTGGGTAGACTTTTGTGCCCCCGGTACATTTCCCCCACCTCGGCTCAACTGTCCGCTTGGGTAAGCCTCCCCCCCCCCCCCCGAGTTTAAACCCAGAAAAAAAAAACACAATCACGNAACATAGCATCATGCCGGATCCCTAGTAGATACGTTTGTTTTCATCACATGCATTTGACTTAGGGGACTCAACACAGGGGTTGGGTCCGTCTAGGACAGGTGTACCCGAAATTAAAAGACCATCCTGATGCATCTTACGTGCTACTTGTACATATGTTTGATCCGGTTTGATTTGGGATTTAAAATAAAATAATGACTTGGGACACCATATATTTTTCCAAGTGGTGACTCTAAAAGTAAATAGGTAATCTTATTTTGAATAATGTCACTTTAATGGGAAAAACTAATTATCCCCTCGAAAAAATGAGGTGTGATAGCTGTTGGCGAGTCTGTTGGGGACATGAACCCAGAACCTCTAGTTTAGGGTTCAGGATGCAAAGCCTCTTACACAACACTGATCTCAGGTGACGCTGAAGACGATACCAACTTACTCTAAATATTCAAATTCCTTCCCTGTTCATCCGAGCTCGTGGCATTCTTGTCAAAACCGAACCACAACCTTGATCCTCACTTCCAAATTCCATACCGCTCACTGCACCTGACATGCCAATATGCGATAGTACAAGAATTTCATCATAATTCCTGGACCACTATTAGGGCAACACTTCATCCTATAAGATCTTCTTACTTAACTCATTCCAAGAAAGTTGTGGCGATATGAGAGTGAATTTTCATAACCATAGAACCTGCAAATCCTCAAGTAGTGGTATAAACCACCAAAACCCTTCGGGGATCCACCTACGCATAACATGCCAAAATACTTGGATATTTCCAAATAAAATCGATTACAGAAGTTGTCAAGCCTCGCACGTACAGCCACAAATCACATGCATAACTTGATTATGCTGAAGGAACTGATCACCGCCTTCATTAAGCCAATTCAACCGTGGCTAACCAATCTAACTTCTTCTAATTCATCATTAACTTGCCTTAGAGATAATAATAGCTCCATTCATTACATCACAAACCTAAACGCGCACTCGTCTCGAGCGGCCTTGTATCACGAGACCATGTTGTCCCTAACCCCACGAACCGTCACATACCTTCCTTGTGCGCATATTCGCATCCTCAACTGATACACTCATTCTAGTAATCCTTCTAAGAATCCGAAGTTATTTTCACCTATTCATGAAATGGTACATCGTAGACTGAAGACAACATAAAACATTCCAAACCCCTTTTTATAATCTGCTGCAAAAGCTCGATGCTCAACCATACTACGGACTCGAAATCCTTAGGCACCGTAGTTCAACTTTTGAATCCACTAGGACCGTTATTGAGAGTCACCCACTCCGACTAGGTCCCCATTAAAATCAACTCCAAGGCCCTGCTAGAAAATGAACACCCTCTCAAAGAGACACCTAGCCGAATCATCTTTCTTGTAAATTGCCTCTACTAGAAGCACAAATCATGAGTCCTCCCAGAGCCTAAACATAAATTGATAAGGCCAACCATATCCCACATTCCCCGCATCCTTTGCTCAAATTTCCCCTGATGTATCCTTCCTTTGGTCGTAATAACCCATCAATATGCCGATAACCCAAAACCTCGCAAGTAGATAGCCACACAATCCAATCATAAGCAGTGGGACTCTCCCACTTAGCCTGAAGCTACTATTACAAACCTCTATAACTCACCAAGATTCTTTCTTTCTTGTTTACATGATCTTGCATAACCAACTCGCCAAATCCCTCGAATCCTTCTGTTTAACCTTCCATGAACACTCTGAACTACTAACCACTTTCACATATTTGACCCCTTACTGGATAGTCAGTAAAATCCCTCGTAGAAACTTTTCCACCCATGCAACCGCTGACCTTCTCACATGAGATAACCCACCTGCAAAAATTACCTGCTGACATCTTCCAAGGGCGTTGCACTTAACGATCACTACGACCTCAATAACCCGTCTTGAGCCCCTTCTCATTCGCCAATTGAACCAGTCCGTTCACTCTTTATGAACATCAACTAAAGGTGCTATAATATCTTCCAATTCCAAATTATATTGCATCCTTCTTCATACCAAGTAGCTCCATTCCGTTGCATCCAATCTCCCGGCCCATAATAGCCAATATCCCAAACTAAGCTCGTGCACCCGATTACCGTCCACTAAAATTCCTAGATCGCTCTAAAATTTCCTCCAGGGGTGTGGTTACCTTGCCACTGAACCCATATGCTACTCTGCCACTCTCCCACTTTGGTCAAGCTCACTCATTTAGGTAACTACTCGTCTTTTGCTTCTTACATCTGACCTTCTAGAAATTTAACCACCGTCTGACATTTCCCACATGTTCTTCCTCATCCTTTGTTGGCCAGTTGTTGCCTTAGATAAATATCTATCTCTGTAGTACTCAAATATATATATTGCTACTAACTTCAACCCCTTCCGAAGAGCCTTCTTCTCGAGCCGTCAGTATTAGAAATACAGATTCAATCCTGGACCACCGCACCCCGTGATCTCTGACACCCACTTCTCCAATGTTATCTCACAATATCCTACCCCGAAGACGAATTGTAGAAGATCATAACACCGGCGGACTTAACACATTCAATCGAGGATGACGACAACACGTCATAGATAAAAATTCCACCACACTGGAAAATACCCAGTCTCATTACTCTATCAACTCAAACTTTAACACTTACAGTCCGATTGCCTTTCCTCCGCCAGAAATGAAATACCGAATCTCTGAATCGTGCTCTGAGCAGACCTCCTTTCAAGTCATTCGCTGCCCCGATACATGGGCAAGCATCATACCATCATATCAATATTGTGCGATAACCAGCCATGAGCATCATAGAAATCTGTGCATGGCCTCAAATCTCTCAGAAGTGCAGCTACCAAGTTGAAATGACAGAATATCCTTCCACAAGGCCACGACAATATCCCCAACCAACTATGCAGGGAATCCTGCACCATATCTGTAGTACCATTAAGATTCCTCAAATTCCCGATTTATACCAAGTGCTTCGCGTCGCGTAAGATTAAGTATGTCACGACCCAATTCTCCCTCCGACTGGGTCTCGTGACGGCACCTAGTCTAGATGACTAGGTAAGCCTATACCTGAAGCAAAATTTAGATAAAACGGGATAAATAACAGTAAGTAAAATAATTCATAATAAAGTCGACGTCGCTCGGCATAAATAGTTACTTTACCCAGAACCCGGAATATCACCATACATCACAAGCTACTCTACTACTCAATATACACAACTGGAAAAAGAAGACTGTATAGTTTCATCTACAAGTACTATGACTTCAAGATAGGAAGGGGACTCGGAGATCTACGGACGCTGCAGATTATACCTCGAGTCTCCTGATACTCCTGCTGCTGACTAGCTGAGATACCGCATGCTAGGACCTGGATCTGCACATGGGAAAAACATGCGCAGAAGGGCGTGAGTACTCCACATTTGGTACCCAGTAAGTGCCAAGCCTAACCCCAGTCAAGTAGTGACGAGGTCAGGTTGAGGCTCTACTGAGGTTGCAATTTAAAATAAGACAGATATCGTTAACAGTTAAGTAGACAGTAATAATTAACGGCAATTCAAAGTAAGGACCAGAAGAAAGAGTAATGAATCTCCTGTTCGGCACAGCATATAACTCAGGTGATAATCGTGCAATGCAATACAAGGGGAATGCTCCCGTCTCGGTCTGTAGTACCAATTTAAATATGCAATGCAGTACAGGGGGAAAGCTCCCTGATCTCGGTCCGTAGTCCCAATTTAAATATGCAATGCAAGAATATATATATATATATATCGGAATAAGCGAAGTTTCAAGGTTTGGGAAAAAAATCATTAGTAAATACGGGTAAAGTACTTAGATTGTGTTCAAACAGTAGTAACGAGAAAAAAATCAAGTAAAATCAGTGGTTATGATAAAATATTAAATTGTTGTTCAGCTCAATCAAGGCAGTAATAATAGAATTGAAATTTAGGCAGGTTATAGAAAGAATTATGGAATTTCCGTGAAAATGTCCCATGCACGCGCTCGTCACCTCACGTACACGGGGTTTTTATAGTAAAAACCAGTCAAAATATCTAAAGGAAATTCCCCAACACAGAGTTAGGCAAGCCACTTACCTCGACTGTGCAAATCAATCAGTGATCACGTTCTTGCCACGAGTATCCAACTCCGAGTGGCCCAAATCTATTCAATTCGATGGTATAATGTAAATATAAATTCAAGAAATCAGAGTAACTAATGAATTCGGAACTAATATGCGAATTTAGAAAAATTGACCAAAACGCCCCTCGAGCCCACGACTCGGGCTAGGGAAAAATTTATATTTTCTAAACCCTGGTTCGCTCACGAGTCTAACCGTATGAAAATCTCTTAAATTAGAGGTCAATTACCCAATCAAAACCCCAAAATTAGGTCTAAGAAGTTTCTTCCATTTTCCCCCAATTTTAACTCAAAATCATGAATTTAAGGGTGGGATTTAAGATTAGGAACGTGGAAATTAACCTATGGTGGTAGAAAATCACTTACCTCGATTACCCAGGTGAAAATCCCCTCAAAGATCGCCTCTCCCGAGCTCCCCAAACTCAAAAAATGGTGAAAATAGGCTTTGGGTTCGAAATGGGGCTTTTATCATTCTGCCCAGGCATTTGTACTACGCAATCGCGGGGCCCCAGCCGCGATCGCGGAGAGTAAAATCACACGCGTCAAAATAACAATATGCGATCGCGTATAGTGACCTGCGATCGCGTACCCTCACTCCCCAAGACCTATGCGATCGCGGAAATGGCCACGCGACCGCGTAGAGTCATCACTGACTAACCCCTCAAATCTGAAACCTTATGCGATCGCGACCTGTTGAATGCGATCGCGGAGACCAAACTTAGAAAGCTCTGCGATCGCGGACCATACCTTGCGACTGCAGAGAACAAACTCGAGGCTCCCATGATTTACCCTCTGCGATCGCGGCTTGCCTTGCGATCGCAGTGAACCAGAAACTGCTAGTGTAAAACCAGCAAACCAGCAATGGGTTAAGGCCAAGATGTGTCCGTTTGAACACCCGAAACCCACTCGAGGCCCCCGGGACCTCAACCAAAACCACCAACTAGTCCAAATACCTTATTCGAACTTGGTCGAGCCTTAAAAACACGCTCCATAACATCAAAATCATCAANTCACCTCCGACGCCGAACAAGTCTAAACTTGTCTGAATGACCTCAAATTTTACACACAGGTCATAAATGACATTCCGGACCTGTTGTCGCTTTCGGAATTCCATTCCGAGTCCGATATCAAAATCTCACCTATCGGCAAAAATCGCCGAAATTATATCTTTCGCCAATTCAAGCCTAAACCTACGTCTGGCCTCAAAAACACATTCCGAACATGTTCCCAACCCCGAAATCACTCAACGGAGCTAACGGAGTCGACGGATTTCCATTCCGGATCCGTCTTCACACAGCTCGCGCTACGGCCCAATTTCTAAGGTTAAAGCTCACCTTAAAGGACTATATGTCCAAAAACACTCCAATTTTCATCACTCAACGCTCCGACTCGTTCCATTAACCTAATAAGACATGGGAGGAATAGTTATCTGGGGATCAGGGTGCTAACCCTCTGTAACAACCGGCCAGGTCGTTACAGAGTAGGAAGGAAACATAGGGATAAACCTCAAAGGAATCAAACTGCACGACGAGGAATCAAGAAGGGAAGTACTCCTAACATCTCTCTAGCCTCTCAAAGATAAGTACAGACGTCTCTGTACAGATCCGCAAGACTCTACTAGACTTGCTGATGACTCGTGATACCTAAGGGAATCTAGTGCTCTGATACCATGTTGTCACAATCCAAATTCCATTAATGGTCGTGATGGTGCCGGACGCAACTGTCAAGCAAGCCAACACCAAGAAGTTAATTAAATTCTTATTTTAGCGTTTTTGAAATCATTTATTTTCCTTTCATTTAACAATAAATACATAACTTCACTGTTTAAATAATGATATCTTTAATAAATTCAAATAATGAATAAATCCCATAGTCATCCCAGAACCCGGTGTCATAAGTGCATGAGCAATTTCTAGGAAACGAATGAAATACAATAACTATCCGGAATACAAATGGGACAGTAGGGAAAATACAACACATTACTCTGAAGGGGACTCTATTGGTTGCGGGTCATCTCGAGAGGTGCAACTCACCTAAGTCTCCATATCAACCGTGTCGTTGTGCCAAGCTAGGACACTAGACATACATGTGCAACAAAATGCACAATAAGTGTAGTATGAGTACGAAAACAACGTGTACCCAATAAGTATCCCGCCTAATCTCGAAGAGGTAGTGACGAGAGGTCGACTTGACACTTACTAGAGTCAAATTGATATAATTAAATGTAATTCTAAGCATGGATTTCATAATTAAATAACAAATAACAACAGCAAGGGACAACGTCTTTCATAGTTATAATTTCAGTTTCTGTCATCTCAGTTAACAACTTATATTTCAAGGTAATTAAACAGTTCAAATCATCGAAGGTACCTAACAATTATCATGCGCAAGTAATGTCGAGGTCGCACGGCCCGATCAAACATAAATGTATATTGTGCACTGCCGGAGGGTCGAACGGCGCGAACCATATATGCATCTAATACCCCGCTCGCGAATCATTCATGTGACGCGGTCAAATGTAAATACACACATTCAAACAGTCAATCAAGAATTTACCAGGGAACATTTATCCAAGGAAAAGTCAATCCTCTTTTCACAATTTAGAAAGAAAAAAAATGAAGCTTAACTTATTTAGAAATTCATTTACTGATTTGATACGATTTAAGCAATGTAAATTGTCAATAAGGTTACAAAATATTTCAAGTATAGCATGCTCTTGGGATCCTAGACTACCCGGACTTAAGCACAACGCACAGACTCTCGTCACCTAGTGTGTATGTATCCCCCCACAAATAGTAGCACATAATTAATAATTTCACCTATGGGGACAATTCCCTCTTACAAGGTTAGAAAGGAAACTTACCTCGCTCCGAAATTCCATAATCGGCTTCCAAGCCCTTCTGACACCTCAAATCGATGCCCCAATGCTCCAAAACTATCCATGTAACGGGAAAACCAATGAAAATATACCCTAATATTTATAACAATTCAATTATGTAAATTCCCAACTTCGCTCGATAATTTGACAAAATTGCCCTCGGGCCCACGTGCTTGGATTCCGAATTTGTTTTAAAATAATTATTACCCACAACTTTACGAACTCTAATATATAATTTACTGTTAATTTCAAGCCCAAATTCGTGGTCAAAATTCAAAAATACTAATTTCTAGGTTTTTCTTCAAAATCCAAATTCTACAAACTTTCATGTCTAATCCAAGTATTTAACTCAAAATGAGAAGAAATCATAGAAGATGCTGAAAATTACACTCCAAAATCGCTTCCCATGGAATAAATGAAATGCAAATGAGCCAAAACCTCGATATTAAAAGAACACTGCCCAGGTCTTTTCCCTTTGCGGTCGCGGAAATCCACTCGCGATCGCGAAGGCCAATCAACAGCTGCCTAAAGCTTCTCTTTCGCAAACGCGATGCCCAGAATGCGATCACATTTCTCAGCCCCTTCCTCTTTCGCGATCGTGAACACTGTTATGCGATCGCATAGAACAACCTTCACCAAACGGGGCAGCCCTATTAACACAACGTGTTCTCAATAGCTCCGACTTGAACGCGAAGAACCTCCAACTCGACCCTCCGCGAACGCGAACCACTATACGTGATCACGTAGAGTAAAAATCCCACCATTCCACTTAACCTTTCGCGATCGCGGTCCTCTTTTTGCGATCGCGGAAGAGGAAACCAGATGCCTAGAAACCAGCAATTCCTCAAAGTCCAATATCTGCCCGAACTCGATATGAGGCACACCCGAGACCCTCAAGACCTCAACCAATTATACCAACACGTTCCAAAACACATTATGAACTTAGTCGAGCCTTCAAACCACATTAAATAACATCAAAATAATGGACCGCAACTAAATTCAAGCTTAATGAACTCTTAAATTTCAAACTTCTACATTCGATGCCGAAACCTATCAAATCACGTCTGATTGACATCAAATTTTGCACACAAGTCATATTCGACATTATGGACGTACTCAAACTTCTGAAATTAGAATCTGACCCCTATATCAAAAAGTACACTTCCGGTCAAACTTCAAAACATTCAAATTTCTAACTTTAGCCAAATGACTCCAAAATGACCTACGGACCTCTGAATTTACTTTCGATCGTTCTCCCAATACCAGAATCACCATACGGAGCTATTCCGGGCTCGGAATCCCAAATGGGCATCGATAACACTGATATGCACTTCGACCCAAACTTATGAAATTCTTCCAAAGGCTAATTTCCACAATAGGCCCTGAAATGCTCCCGGGCCATCCAAACCCGATCCGGACATATGCCCAAGTCTAAAATCATCATACGAACATGATGGAACCTTCAAATCCCGATGGTGTCTTTTACCCAATAATTTGGTCTTAGTAAATTCTTTCAACTTAAAGCTTCCGAAATGAGAATTATCTTTCGAAATCAACTCTGAACTCCCTAAACTTCAATTCCGACCACGCCTACAAGTTATAATAACTGAAGTGAAGCTACTCATGGCTTCAAACTTCCGAATGATGCGCTAGAGCTCAAAATGACCGGTTGGGTCGTTACAGCCAAAATACAAACTGGGAAACTCTTAGAAAGTTCAAGTAAAAAAAAAGCAGAAGAAAAGAACAGTCACAGGTCCATGCCCCCAGAAAATAGAAGTTGGGGCAACTTGTTTTGAAAAATAAAAGAAACAGAAAGAAAAATTAAAAACATAGTTAGGTCTGATGTTTGGACTACTTTTGACCTGATTCCTTAAAAAACTAGGGATACGTAGGCAACCTTACACGGTTCGGTCTAACCAAATAAGAATTCAAAAAACAGAAATCCAAAAATCTCCGAACTGAGGCGTTTTAGTTTTTTAAAAAGTGGATTCCAAGAGTTGAAAGTGTACGACCCATCATATCTACTTGGAGCCTTCATGCCGTCCTTTCTTTCCAACCCTATCCAAAAGCCTTCCTAAAAAGACCTTCTGATAAGTCTTCAAGAATGCCAAGAGATGCATGCAATGAGCAAAAATTGTCACACGACATATAACACTGTCAAGTTGCTCACACAAGAAGGCAAAAGAAAAAGAAAAAATAAAAGAAAAATGAGAGAGTCTTACTAGTGAAAACCCTCACGAGCACTGTAAGGAGGCGGTAAGTAGAGATAAATAAATAAGAGAGCTTTGTTGGTGAAAATCCCTCAAGGCACTACTAGTCGAAAGTTGAGTCGTGGAGCTTATGGAAAGGATTGGTATTGTCACAACCCAATTTCCCCTCCATTGGGTATCGTGATGGCACCTAGTCTTAGGGACTAGGTAAGCCTAACATTTACTAAATAACAATAATAATAAAAGAAATCTAACAGTCTCGATATAGAAATCATTACAGAATTTACAATTTCCCAAAATCAGTAGCACAAGTTATAAGCTCTATAGAGTTGCTACAACTTCTAAATACAATTGTTTGGAAATGAGTAAAAATTGTTTAAATACAAGGTAAGAATGTGACTCCGAAGCCCGCAACTCAGGGGTAGCTCCTCATCAAGGATCCACATAGCTACCAACGATCAATACCTGGATCTGCACAAAATGTGCAGAAGTGTAGTATGAGCACACCACAGTGGTGCCCATTAAGTATCATGACTAACCTCGGTGAAGTAGAGACGAGGACAAGTGAAGAAACCCACTGGTCTAATAAACTGAACAAGCATAAGTATAGGGATGACAGAACATGACATCTATCTAAGGACTATGCGATATGGCTAACGACGTAGCAACAACAATAAGGAAGGAAAAATCGCAAATAGTAGCGAAAAACCATAATAAGACACAGAAGAATGAACGGAAACATAGCTCAAATCCGAAAATCACAATACAATAAAGGCAAATAGTAACTCAGCACTGCAATAGTTTTCAATTCAGGTCTCATCCAACTAACCCCAATAAATTAGTCAAATCCTTAAAGTGTATACTTTCACCCGTAAGTTTATAAATTGAGGTCTTTAGAATATAATCCTTTCCAATAAGAAATTCTTTTTGAAATATACTCAAATAAATATCCTTCAAACATAATTCCTTCAAGATAAATACTTTTCAAATATAACTCTTTCCAATAAATATCCTTCAAACATAGTTCCTTCAAGACGAATACTTTTCAAATATAAACTTTTCAAATAAATATTCTTCAAACATAATTCCTTAACATAAATACTTTTCAGGTAAATATCCTTGGAATATAAGTCACCCTGTGAAACCTAAGTAAAGAAGATTAGCAGCTCCGAACACAGATATATCAACAGGGAAATCTACCGGGATATCGTCTCGTAGTCCTGAATTAATTATGCAGTATAGAGGGATCTCCCGGAATACGTCTGTTGTCCCAAAATAAATATGCAGTGCTGGGGAGATCTCCCGGAAAACGTCTGTAGTCCCAAATTAAATATGCAAGATAAGGGGATCTCCCATAATACATACGTAGTCCCAAAATAAATATGTAGTGTTGGGGGATCTCCCGGAATACCGTTCCGTAGTCCCAAAGTAAATATGCAGTGCAGGGGGATCTCCCGGAATATCGTTATGTAGTCCCAATTTAATTATGCAGTGAAACCAACAGAGATAACAACTATAGCACGGTAGAAACCTTGTATATCACCACAGCAAGTACAAAAGCAACAATGACAATAATGCAAAGTACGATGAGTAAATCAACTCAAGAACATTAAATCACAAAGAATGGTAGAACTTATTCACAAGGAATAACCACAGTAAAGAATGTTGGGCGCAAGGAGAACAACTTACCAAGGGAAAATAAAAATATAGCAACGATTCCACAATATTCAAGTCAACAATAAGAAGCCAACACGAGTCAAATAGTTCCAACTAAAGGCAAATCAACTAAGATATATGTTATCTAAACTCCTTTTGAGGTTGAGAAATTACGAGGGATATTCAACAATTTAAGTAAGGGTAAACAGCACAAGATAATCATAACTCCAATTAAGAATAAGAAAATATAGGATGAGATAATAATAATTTCAATTAAAGATAAGCAGTTATGAAAATATAGCATGACCATAGAAGAGATAAAATCTTCAGTTAAGTCAAATTAGGGTCAAGTAGACAGTAAGGGTGAATCCTAAAGCAATTATCTCTAATCAAAGCATGTAGGGGTGAAACTAGAAAATAGGAACTCAAACGTATCAAAAAAACTTCATACACGATGAATATAAGGACCTAAGAACCCTAAAAGGCCAACATCCCACAAATAAGTCCGAGCACGCCCTCGACACCTTGCGTACACAGACTACAATCAATATAGAAGACTCAAATCCTAAGGGGTAGTTCCCCCACACAAGGTTAGGCAAGATACTTACCTCAAAAACGACAACCTAGTACTCTAAAATGAACTCCTCGGGTGAGAAGACCTCCGGACGGCTCAAATCCAACTAAAATAACTTCAAAGCACACATAAAACTTATAAGAAACTATTCCGGATCATAAATTCTAAATCATTAACAAAATCCAAAAATCTGTCCAAAAGTTGACCCCCGGGCCCGCACTTCGGAACCCGATAAATGTATCTAAAATACGAACACCCATTCCAATATAAGCTTAAACATACAAAAATTATCAAATTTCGATATCATTTCGTCCCTCAAATCATGATTTTTCATTTTAGAAAGTTTCTTAAAAAATGCAACATTTTCATCAACCCAAAACACAAATTTAATGATAGAATTGAAGATAAATTTATGGAATACATTAATTACTAGGTGAAGAACACTTACCAAATCAGATTTCTTAAACAATTCACCAAGAATCTCTAAAAATTGAACTCTACAAGTCAAAATATGGAGAAGGGCAAACCCTCGAATATAAACTCTCTGCCCAGGAGTGACCGCACTTGCGACAACAATATCCACTTCTGCACAACCGCAGGTGCACATGACAACCGCACCTGCGCTCCCTCTCGCTCCTGCGCCCAATGATCCGCTTCTGCGCGGCCGCATGTGCGCACCATTTCTCCGCATCTCCGGAGAGTTCCCAGTCCAACACATCTCGCACATGCGCCTACTTCTCTGCACCTGCGCCCAAGGTCCGCAGGTGCGATTACACCAGAACTCAGACCTCCCCAAAACCATGGAAATTATCTTAAACTCGTCTGAAACACACCCGGGGCCCTCGGGACCCCGTCCAAGCATACAGACAAGTTCTATACCCTATCACGGACCCGCTCGAGGTCTCAAATCATATCAAACCATGAAGAATCGAGCTTATGAACTTTCAAATCTTCCAACTTCTAAAACTCGTACCGAAACATATCAATTCAACCCGGAATGACGCCAAATTTTGAAGACAAGTCCCAAATGACTTCACGGAGCTGTTTCAACTCTCGAAATCGTATTCTGACCCCCATATCACAAAAGTCAACTGTGGGTCAACTTCAAATTTTCCAAACTTCAAATTTTCCAACTTTCGTCGAATTGCCTCAAATTACTCTACGGTCCTCTATATACAAATCTGGAGGCACGCCTAAGTCTAAATTCACCATACGAAGATGCTGACATCATCCAAAACTCATTCAGGAGCCGTTTACATAATAAGTCAAATTTTGGTCAAATTCTCACCGCTTAAGCTTCCAAAACTAGAATCCATCTTCTAAATTCGACTATGAATTATCCGGTAACTTAATCCAACCATACACGCAGGTCGATATACATAATGTGAAGTTTCTTAAGGCCTGATGCCACCGAATTGAGCTTAAATTCTCAAAATGACCGACTGGGCCGTTACATTCTCCCCTCTTCAAACAAACGTTCGTCCTCGAACGTGCCAAGATTTGCCTCGAACTCATCAATATACACCCACGGGTGATCCCACATCACCCCAATCTACACAAGCCTAGCGATACCATCTCAACTACAATTTAGCCTTTCTACCACCACTGATAAGCCCCATACCTAAAATTCTCACCTTCCATTAATTTCCAAAAGACCTGATTCTAAATCCATATCCGGTGATCTCAACCAGCTGCAACAACTCATGCCTACACCCATAAAGTACGACCACACAACAAAACACACCACACCTAGGCCCTTAATAACACATCTGATCACAATAGCTGCCTGTAATTAAAAAAACATGCACTAGCAATTAGCCTCATCTCCGATAGGAACCCATTTCAAACCTTATTACACTGATAATAATGCAAGAAACACGAAGATCTCATAATTAGACACCCGAATCACCAAGCCACAACTAACACCACCAGGAACACACCCAACAAGCTAAAACTCAAGAAGCATGAACGAAAATGATTGAATATGAAAAGAGAAACACATAAGGGAAATTTCAAACAATCCCGACACGCACAACTCTCTATCAATACTAACCTACAAAGAAAATATAACAAGTAAAGTATTAAAGCATATGAACAAATCATAAGGATCCCATCCTGATATAACTTCCACCGCGGTACTCATCCCGATTCAAACATATCGAATCACAAGAGATCACGAAGGTCACTCCCTCAACTCTAAATAACATATCGAATATATATCATACCAATTGAAATCTTCCACTAACTCACCTCTTCCAATAAATCACAACACACACTGAACTCTCTATCACGACCCAAACCAATGGGCCGCGACGGGCACCCGGTACCTTACTCAAATGAGTACCAATATACCGTATCTTTCATATCCTTCTATCATAGGTAAATGAACTAGAGTAAAGCATGAAGTAATAAAAACTTATACATATGTAGTACGTGCCTGTAAGGCCGGCATGATTCTGTATATACTCGAAACATAGGTCAACAAGGACATACAAGTATCCATATACATGACATCTGTCTACAAGTCTCTAAGAATACATAATATCATAAAGTTCGGGACAAGGTCCCACCATACCAATCAATACATGTACTAATCATACTGACCAAAGAAGCAACTCCGTAGCAAATGGAGCGCACCAACACCTTCTGCTGAGCTGATAGCTTACTTGGAGGATCTCGGCCTGTCTATCAGGACTTGCGGGCATGAAACACAATATCCCCAGGAAAAAGGGACGTCAATACAAATAATCTACCGAGTATGTAAGGAATGAAAATCAGTAACTAGTAGACATGAAAGAAACATGGAGTAAAGACTCAACATGTATATCTGAATAACTCTGTGAATCATTTAATATTATAATGTCGTGCATATGCGTGTAAATATCATACCATGCATGAGTATATGCATTCATAACATCATCAAGCCTCTGAGGGAATCCCATCATATCATCTCGGCCACTATGGCCAAATCATCAACGTATACCAGCTGATCAGGTGGGGGTGCGCATATAATGCAATAAACTTTCCCATATCCCATATACATATACACACACACACACACGCACACATATATACATACATACGTATATATATATATATATATATATATATATATATATATACGCGTATATAACGTCGTCTGAGTCATGGGTCAATGTTCATGAATGCAATGCATGAGAAGTACTTCAATAAAATCTCTTGGAATGTCATAGGACCATTATGCCTTTGAATAATATCATGAAATCAACTTACGTATTTTCTGAGACCCATGAACAGGCGATAGAATAATAAGACATATGGGAATTCAAGAAATAGGCACCTCTAATACTTCTATGAATAGAGTCATTTATGGATATTGTGCATTTGCACGTTTCGTTGCATCGTATGGATCATGCCAAAAGAAAGAAGGTGTAACGATCCGGCCGGTCGTTCCGTATAATTTGTATTATAATTATTGTTATTGACTTGTCATAGGTTGGTTATACTATTATTGATGTGTTAGATTTGGTACGCTTGAAATCGGAATGGTTATAATGAGAAATTAGTCACTTAGTCTTTAAAAATAGCCTTAAAGTTGGAAAAGTCAACTGAGAGTTGATTTATTGGTAAACGACCTGGAATGCGAATTGTATGGCTCAGATAGCTTCGTTAGGTGATTTGGGACTTAGGAGTGTGCTCAGAATAATTTTGTGATGTCCGGTGTAGAATTAGGCTTGAATTGGCAAAAGTTAGTTTTTGGCAATTTCCGGTTGGCAATGGAAAATAGGATATCATGCTCGGAATGGAATTCCGACAATTGGAACAGGTTCGTAATGTTATTTTGGACTTGTCTGCCAAATTTCAGGTCAATCGGAGTTGATTTGGATAGTTTCGGCATCATTGGTGGATTTTGGAAATATCAAAGTTCTTAGGCTTGAATCCGATGTGAATTTGGTGCTTTGATGTTAGTTTTGGTGCTTTGATGTTAGTTTTGGTGTTTTGAGAGTGAAACTAAGTTTGAATGATGTTATGGTATATGTTGGTAAGTTTGTTTGGGGTCCCGAGGGACTCGGGATTGCTTTCGGGTGATTGACGGACTCATTTGGACTTGAGTAAGTTGTTGGTTTTCTGGTTTTTGCACAACAGTAATTCCTTCACTGCGATCGCGAGAGAATTCATGCGATCGTGGAGAGTTAATTTGGGGCAGGAACATTTTGTTCTGTGCGATCGCGAAGGTTAGTCTGCGATCGCGGAGTAGAGGGGGAGCAAAGATGTGCGATCGCGGTTAGAGAAGTACGATCACAAAGAGTAAGACCATCAGAGGGGGTCCCAGGTCCATTGCACTATGCGAACGCGGACCTGGGGGTGCGATCGCGGGGGTCTGGCAAGATAAGCAGTGCAAACGCGGCTCAATGACCGCAATCGCGAAGGGTAAAGAGGCTTGGTCAACACGAACGCGGTCCGTTGAACGCGATCGCGGAGAGTAAAATCACCGGGCATATTTAAATAACCCTTCCGCGACCTAAACATATTTTTTACACCATTGTTGTACGGAAAAGAGCTTTTGAGGCGATTTTTGAAGGGGGAAGTCCTTGTTCTTCATAGAGGTAAGTGTTTTGATCATTAAAACTCGATTATGGATGATTATAGAACATAAAAACAGTGTAAATTTATGGAAAATCAGTAGAAAAATTGGGTTTTAGGGATTGGGATTATGAGACCTTTAAGGGTCGATTTGAGGGGTCAAATGGACTCCGAATTTGATGTTCTTTATATGTACGGACTCGTGAGATGATGAAGAACAACTTTATATAAACATTTTTGAGTTTCGGGATGCGGGCATGGGGGTCAGGTTTTGACCAATTTCGGATTTTTGAGCTAAATTTGATATCTTCGATTGGAATGTGTTCCTTAAGCATATATTGATGATAAAAACCTGAACTTGGTAGATTTGGATCCTTCGGAGGTTGATTCGAGAGGCAAGCGCATTGCGGAATAGTTCCGGGCTAGTTTTGAGGTAAGTAATGTCTTTAAATCCTGTCCTAAGGGTATGAAACCCCGGACTATGTACCCTTTCACGGATTTTGAGATGAAAAGGTTGAAACTTTGGAATTATATTCCTTATTTGGGAAACTATTGGGTTGCAAAACCGATTTCTAAGACTATGCTTAATTAGTATTATTTTATTATGATATGAATTGGGCTGTAAGTCGTGTTTGGGGCTTAGTGCTGACTTGTTTACCCTTCGGGGTTTGTGTTTACCATATTTTCCTCACTGATATGTTACGATTTTACACTTAGTCTTTTTCCTGATAAATTATTTTGACACTCAGAGTATTTTGATACTATTTATTGAAAAATGAAACACTGCTTTGGGTCCAGAACCCGGTATGTTCATGGCCTAAGGGCAAATTGAGAGTGTCTGATTGATTGAGGCTTTCAGACCTATATTGTGAGGAGGCTTCCAGGCCTTATGAGAAAGGTGAGGAGGCTTTCAAGCCTCAAGAGTGTGGTGAGGAGGCTTTCAGGCCTCAGGAGTGTGGTGAGAAGGCTTTCAGGCCTCAGGAGAGTGGTGAGGAGGCTTTCAGGCCTCAGGAGTGTGGTGAGAAGGCTTTCAGGCCTCAGGAGAGTGGTGAGGAGGCTTTCAGGCCTCAGGAGTGTGGTGAGGAGGCTTTCAGGTCTTAGGAGAGTGGTGAGGAGGCTTTCAGTCCTTATGTTATTATTGCGCTTGGGCTGTAGGAGCCCCTCCGGAGTCTGTACACACCCCCAGTGAGCGCCGGTACCGATTGAGTGATGACGATTGCCCGCGGGGCTGATACTAAGTGATGATTGATACTGAGTGATGATTGATACTGAGTGATTGAGAGAATGCCTGAGGGGCAACTGTTATGAGAAATGATTTTGGCCCGAGGGGCAGATTTATGATTATTTTACTATGTTTTCGAACTATGATTTACTTCGTTTTCAAGCTGGTTTTACTGAGGATTTTACTGAGGTATACTGATGTTGCACTTGTTTTCAAGGGATTTCTGGAAACTGATTTCGAACTTATTATTTGATGAATACTACATGGTGACTTGGTCTTTTACTGATTTTGTGGAATTGTGTATATGTACTGTGTGGTTTATAATTCTCATACTGTGATTTATTTTTATTACTACTAAGTTGGCGTACTCATAAAGACACCCTGTGCCTCTGTGCACAGATTCAGGTGACGGTCTGGAGCAGTAGATGTCCTTGCTTGTAGTTGCAGATTCACGGGATTTCGAGGTAGCTGTTCAGCGTCCACAACTTCTCCACTTCCCTTCCTTATTTAGCTTTAGCATTTGATTCAGAGACATATATTATAGTTTTAGCATAGTTAGATTTATTCATTCTTAGATGCTCATGACTATTGACTCCAGTTCTTGGGAGGTTTTGTCTAGACTATTATGGGGAACGCTAAGACTAAATTATATTATATATTTGACGCTATGGTTGCATGTTTATCATTTACTTGTGAACTCTTATAATTGAATAAAAGCGTAGTAATGTGATGGTTGGCTACTTCTTCGAGGTTAGGCGGGAGTGTCAAGTCGACCTCTCGTCACTACTTCTTCGAGGTTAGGCGGGATACTCATTGGGTACATATATGTATATGTCCTCATGCTACACTTTCTGTGCATTTTGTTGCACAAGTACCCTCATAGTGCAGTGATTGATTCGGAGACTTACTCAGGTTGCATTGTTCCGGTGGCGTTCCGCAGCTGGTAGAGTCTCTCTTCTATGTCGCTACGCTTTTGTCTTTATTACCTTTGTCCAATTTAAATCCTCGGACAAGAGTGGTATAATTGTATAAATTCTTAGAAATTGCTCATATACTTGTGTCACCGGGTTCTGGGGAAGGTGGTTGTATTTCTTGTACAGCATTAAGTGGATTTTCCGCTGTATTCAGTTTACAAGAATTTGTTTTATTATTTGATTACAAATGCAAAAAAAGGCATGATTTTGAAAATGTTAAGCAGAAAGTGGTTTGAGTTAGTTCAGAGATTGGCTTGCCTGACAATGTGTCGGCCTCATCATAACCCATAGATTTTGGGTCGTGACATGAACTGGCTGATCCACAAAACCTCTACCATGTCGTACCCTGCATCAAAAATAAGGACCAATAGATCTCTCCGGTCTACGAGGCCTCCTCGCCTCCCTATACTCTCTCTCCTGATCGCATCTGTCCTCTCGCTCCCGGCCCCACATGCCCTCTAACCGGTGAGTGATCCCTACCACTTACTGAAATGAAATATGTGACTCCACCTCTTGAGCCATGGTGAACCGAATATCATGCATGAGCCCCTCAATGAATCTACAGACTCTCCCTCTAACTGTAGCGACCAAGGAAGGTGCATGTCTGGCCAATTCACTGAATCTGACGCCATAATCTAACACTGGCATAGTGCTCTGACGCAACTGATCAAACTCCCCGCGCCATGCATTCCGAAGGGACTAAGGTACATACTTTCTCAAAAACATCTCTAAAAACTGAACCATATAAGTGAAGCTACATCGGCCGAGCTACCCAATTCATATGCCTGCCACCACTGATAAGTCGCTCGCTTAAGTTGGAACGTAGTAAAAGAACCCCACTCATCTCAACAATATCCATAGTGCGGAGGATGCTATGGCACTCCTCCAGAAAACCCTGGGCACTCTTTGAAGCCAAACCGCTGAATGTAGGAGGGTTATATCTCTTGAACCTTGCAAATCTAAGTTGCCCTTCCTCGGATATTGCTTCTCTGTCCATGAGCTAAACTAGAACCACAGGTGGTGTCACCATGACACCTGGAACCTGACCAACGTGAAATCGCTGCTCTAGAGTGTGGGCGGCGGGAGTCTTGGATTTTCCCCCGGTCTGTGAAGTAATTAGTGCAACCGGAAATAACCCCGTCTGAGCCAATGTACCAAAAACGCTCAGGAACTGTGCTAAAGTCTCCTGAAGTTTGAGGGTAACAACAGGCGCCTCCAGTACCTGCCCCCCAACTAGAAATACTGGAGACTCCCCAACTGCTGCTCTGGTAGGCGCAATAGTTGTGGCACGTGCTCCTCGTTGGCCTCTACCTCTGACCCTTGTGACATCTATTCCGGGGGTAACATCATTAGTAATCGCATCTCGTGTCCTAACCATTTGTGAGAGAATGGAACGTTAAATTTTGAACTTCAAGATCAATGAACTTGCACAATAGGAATGAAGGAATTTAAATTGTCCTAATAGTTCTGTATCCTCTCGAATATAAGTACAGACGTCTCCATACCGATCCACAAGACTCTACTAAACTCGCTTATGACTCGTAGCACCTATGAACCTAGAGCTCTAATTATCAACTCATCACGACCCAATTTTCCCTCCGTTGGGTATCGTGATGGCACCTAGTCTTACGGACTAGGTAAGCCTAACATTTACTGAATAACAACAATAATAAAAGAAATCTAACAGTCTCGATATAGAAATCTTTACAGAATTTACAATTTCCCAAAACCAGTAGTACAAGTCATAAGCTCTATAGAGTTTATACAACTTCTAAACACAACTGTTTGGAAATGAGTAAAAACAGTTTAAATACAAGGTAAGAAGGTGACTCTGAAGCCTGCGAACGCAGCGGCATGTTTACCTTGAGTCTCCTCAAAAAGGATCCGCATAACTACTAACGATCAACACCTGGATCTGCACAAAATGTGCAAAAGTGTAGTATGAGCACACCACATCGGTGCCTAGTAAGTATCAAGTCTAACCTCGGTGAAGTAGTGACGAGGACTAGTCAAGATGCCCACTGGTCTAATAAACTGAACAAACATAAGTACATGGATAACAGAACATGACATTTATCTAAGGACTACGCGATATGGATAACGACATATCAACTGCAATAAGGAAGGAAAAACAAAAATTAGTAGCGGAACACCATAATAAGTCAGAGAATAATGAAAGGAAACATATCCCAAATCCAAAATTCACAACACAGTAAAGGCAAGTAGTAACTCATCACTACAATAGTTTTCACATCAGGTCTCAGCCAACAAACCCCAATAAATTAGTCAAATCCGTCAAGTGTAAACTTTCACCCGTAAGTTTTTAAATTGAGGTATTTAGAATATAATCCTTTCCAATAAGAAATTCTTTTTGAAATATACTTCTTTCAAATAAATATCCTTCAAACATAGTTCTTTCAAGATAAAAACCTTTCAAAAATAAACTTCCCAAATAAATATCCTTCAAACATAGTTCTTCCAGGATCAATACTTTTCAGATATAATATTTTCAAATAAATATCCTTCAAACATAGTTCTTTCAAGATAAATACATTTCAAATATAACTCTTTCAAATAAATATCCGTCAAACATAATTCCTTCAAGATAAATACATTTCAAATATAATTTTTTCAAAAAAATATCCTTCAAACATAATTCCTTAGAGGCAAATACTTTTCAAATATAAACTTTTCAAGAAAATACCCTTCGAGTATAAGTAACTCTGTGACACCTAAGCAAAGAAGATTATCATATCCGAACACAGATATATCAACAGGGAAATCTACCAGGATATCGTCTCGTAGTCCCGAAATAATTATGATGTACAGGGGGATATCCCGGTATACTTCCGTAGTCCCAAAATAAATATGCAGTGTTGGGGGGATCTCCCGAAAAAAGTTTGTACTCCCAAAGTAAATATGCAAGACAATGGGATCTCCCGAAATACGTCTGTAGTCCTAAAATAAATATGCAGTGTTGGGGATCTCTATGAATACCGTTCCGTAGTCCCAAAGTAAATATGCAGTTTTGGGGGATCCCCTAGAATATGATCCGTAGTCCTAATTTAAATATGCATCACAACCAACGGAGATAACAACTATAGCATGATAGAAACCTCGTACATCACCACAACAAGTACAAAAGCAATAATGACAGAAATGCAAAGTACGGTGAGTAAATAACCTCAAGAACTTTAAATCACAAAGAACGGTATATGGATATTCAAAAATTCAAGTAAGGGTAAACAACAAAATATAATCATAACTCCAATTAATACTAAACAATTATAGGATGAGATAATAATAATTTCAATTAAAGATAAGCAGTTATGAAAATATATCATGACGATAGAAGAGGTAAAACCTTCAGTTAAGTCAAATAAGGGTCAAGTAGACAGTAAGGATGAATCATAAAGCAATTATCTCTAATCAAAGCATGTAGGGGCGAAACTAGCATATATGAACTCAAACATATCAAGAACAACTTCATACATAGTGAATATAAGGACCTAAGAACCCTAAAAGGCCAACTTCCCAAAAATAAGTCTGAGCACGCACTCGACACCTCGCGTACACAGACTACAATCAACATAGAAGACTCAAAACCTAAGGGGTAGTTCCCCCACACAAGGTTAGGCAAGATACTTACCTGAAAGACAACACCCCGGTACTCTAAAATGAACTACTCGGGTGAGAAGACCTTCGGACGGCTCAAATCCAATTAAAATATCTTTAAAGCACACATAAAACTTAGAAGAAACTATTCCGGATCATAAAGTCTAAATCATTAACAAAATCCAAAAATCGGTCCAAAAGTTGACCCCTGGGCCCGCACTTCAGAACTCAACAAATTTAACAAAAATTTGAACACCCATTCCAATATGAGTTTAACCATACAAAAATTATCAAATTCGGATACTATTTCGTACCTCAAATCATGAATTTTCATTTTAGAATTTTTTTTTCAAAAACAAACATTTTCCTCAACCCAATACATAAATTTAGTGATACAATTGAAGATAAATTCATGGAATACATTAATTACTAGGTGAAGAACACTTACCCAATCGGATTACTTGAAAACCCCACCAAGAATATCTCAAAACCGAACTCCACAAGTCAAAATATGGAGAAAATGGCAAACCCTCGAATATAAACTCTCTGCCCAGGCGTGACCGCACCTGCAAAACCAATAGACACTTTTGTTCAACTGCAGGTACGCATGACCAACTGCACATGCGCTCCCTCTCGCTCTTGCGCCCAAGGATCCTCTTCTGCGGGGCCGCATGTGTGCACCATTTCTCCGCATCTGCGGAGACTGCCCAGTCCAGCTCCTTTCGCACCTGCGCCTCCTTCTTTGCACCTGCGCTCAAGGGCCGCAGGTGCGATTACACCAGAACTCATACCTCTCCAAAACCATGGAAATTATCCGAAATTCGTTCGAAACACATCCGGAACCCCGTCCAAGCATACCAACAAGTTCTATACCCTAACACGGACCCGCTCTATTTCTCAAATCACATCAAACCACGCTGAAACTACGAATCGCATCATGAATCGAGCTTATGAACTTTCAAGTCTTACAACTTCTAAAACTCGTGCCGAAACCTATCAATTGAACCCGGGATGAAGACAAATTTTGCAGACAAGCCCCAAATGACTCCGAGTTGTTCCAACTCTCAAAATTGCATTCCGACCCCGATATCACAAAAGTCAATTGTGGGTCAACTTTTCTATTTTCTAAACTTAACTTTTTCCAACTTCCGCCGAATTGCCTCAAATTAGTCTACGATCCCCCAAAACCAAATTCGGACACACCTCTAAGTCCAAATTCACCATACAAAGCTATTGACATCATGCAAAACTTATTCAGGAGCCGTTTACACAAAAAGTCAAATTTCGGTCAAATTCTCACCGCTTAAGCTTCCAAATATAGAATCCTTCTTCCCAATTTGACTCTGAATCATCCGGTAACTGAATCCAACCATGCACACAGGTCGATATACATAATGTAAAGCTTATCAAGTCCTTATGCTGCCGAAGGGAGCTTAAATTCTCAAAACGATCGACTTTGTCGTTACATGCACGAACAAGACCAACTTCAAAGATTATAAGAATGGTAAAAGGGAAGATTGGATTAGTTTGATCCATCGGTCCTTAAGTCCAAAATGCATGTCAAGGTCATTAAGGCTAGTTATTTAAAAAACAACTCTTCCTTCAGCGCTTCCCGACATGGGCATTTCTTGTTAATATTGTTTTTTGCATCATTGTGCCTCTTCACTCTGAGTCAGTCCTTGTCAAAACAAGCAAGAAAAGATTTCAAAATCTGCTACCAGCTTTTCAGTTGCACAAAGTAAATTTGGCCAGCATACTCAGTTGTTACGGTCAACATGCCTTGAGGATCATGAAAAAGGTTCCCCCCAAAAGACTCTTGTCAGCCTACTTAGCACAAGCAAAGATAAGTTGCGATTCTCCCTGACAGACAAATTGCCCAAAAAGCAGGAAGTCATTCAAGTTATTAGAAAAGGTCACCTAAGCAAAGATCTCCATTTGGGATTAAGTTCATTCAGTCACAAATACAAATAGGACTGGGTGTGATACAATCAGGGTTGATGAAAAGTAAAAGCCTCTTGAAACCGACTCAAGCTGATTGAGCAAAAGCCAAGCTGCCCAAGATTCAAGGTCACAAACCGACCACCACTTTTTAAAACAGACAAAATTTTCTTTTTTTTTTAAAACGGGAACAAAGCAGTGCAAGGAAAGTGGTTCAAAACAAAAAAACAAAAAAAGAGAAGAGCTGGAAAAGGGAAGTTTCTCAAATCTTTGTCTTTATTTGTCTTGCTAGTGTGCATAAAATCTTGCCATTGCTCTTCACATTTTTTCCTCCTAGGGTAATACATCCTAGTTTGATATATTTTCCTTCCAATAAAAATCTTCGTCTGATGAATCATTCTCTTAAGATAAAAAGCCTTAGTCTGATGAATCTTTCTCCTAAGATAATTAAAAAAAATACTTAGTCTGATGAACTTTCTCCCAGGATAGAAATCTTAGTTTGATGAACATTTCTCCTAACATAAGAGAACCTAGTTTGATGAATCTTTCTCCTAGGACAAGAAATCTTATTCTGATGAATTTTTCTCGTAAGATAAAAAGCCCTAGTCTGATGAATTTTCTCCTAGGATACAAAGTCTTAGTCTGATAAATCTTTCTCCTATGATAAGGAAACCTAGTGTGATGAATTTTCTCCTAGGATAGAAATCATAGTCTGATTAATCTTTCTCCTAAGATAATAAATTAGAAAACCTAGTCTGATGAACTTTCTTCTAGGATAGACGTCTTAGTCTGATTAATCCTTCTCCTAATTTGTTAATGCCCTCATGAAAATAAAAATTGGGGAACTTTATTCAAAAAAATATATGTTTTTTCTTTAAAAAATAATTAAAAAACATCAGTCAGTCGTATGTTAGCATAGGGTACACCAATCCCTAGCTGCACTTTCCAACATACGATCTCCACTCCCTAGTTGATTTTATTTTAGACATAGAGTCTTCACCCCCTAGTCTCTTTTCCAACATAGGGTATTCACTCCCTAGTTGATTTTATTTTAGACATAGGGTCTCCACTCCCTAGTTGGTTTTTATTTTAGACGTAGGGTCTCCACTCCCCAGTTGATTTTATTTTAGACATAGGGCCTAGTCTCCTTTTCAACCTAGTCTTTTGTTCCAACATAGGGTCTCCACTTCCTAGTTGATTTTATTATAGACATAGGGTCTCCACTCCCTAGTTTCCATTTCAACCTAGTTTTCTTTTCCAACATAGGTTCTCTACTCCCTAGTTGATTTTATTTTAGACATAGGGTCTCCACTCCCTAGTTCCTTTTCAACCTAGTCTTATTTCCAACATAGGGTCTCCACCTCCTAGTTGATTTTATTTTACACATAGGGTTTTCACTTCCTAGTCTCCTTTCCAACATAGGGTATCCATTCCCTAGTTGATTTGATCTTAAATACAGGGTACACCGCTATCTAATATCTTTGCCAATATAGGGTATACCATTCTCTGGCCACATTTTCCCAACATAAGGTACATAAATCCTTAGTTGAGACATCTTTTTGACAATAAAGGAACACCTTCCAAAAAAACATCATCACGATCTTTTCAGGGTACACCATTCCCGACCCTTCATTGCTTTCAATAAAGAAGTAGTATAGAGTTTTGTTACAAATAACTCACGAAATTTTCCTAGTGAAAACTGGGGCGGAAATATTTCGTTCATTTGCTTGTTTAGTGTCTAAGCAGGTTTTACGTCAAGGCACAAGGTTCGATATGACCAAATGAAGAAGTCTCAATCCAAAATAAAGAAAAGAAAAAAAAAGTGAATCCAAAATGTAGAAGCAAATGAAAGATGTGAATTACTCAAGACATGACTGAAGTCACGAGCATTGCATTTCCTGTTGTGATCAGAAGAAACCTTAGACTATTGAGCTAACACCTGCAGCTAGCAAGCATCAAGGTTCAGATTAGAGTCTGCATGAAGAACAATTCAAGACTCAAGATTAAGCTTCAGAAGACTTATAAATAGGAATCTTGTAACTCATATCTGATAGGCTTGTTTAGTTCCTTTAGATTTTGATTTTGATGTAATAACAGGATAACGGACAGGAGACTCGACAGAACCTCTCTCGATTATGCAACTCATCATTCCATTATTCTCTCTGAACTACACGTGGCCTAATTCCTTTATAGCCAAGGATATATAGGCAACTCAAATACTAGGGCTCGGTCACAATCTTTGTTTTGCAATCGTTTTAAAATTGTTAATGTACTGAAAAGGGATTTTGGCCCAGTAAGGAAATAGTTTGGGTTTGAGATTAGGTATAAACTTATTTTGATCATTTAGTTCCTCATGTAAATAACCAATGCATTACATCCAATATCTTGTTCTTAAGTTGATTATTAACTATTTGAAACATAAAGTTTTGTTGTTAAACAAAGTAATTAGAAAGAATTATTGGTAAGCGTCTGTTGAGTTCTTGGTATGAAATAGGTGCATAAGCCACCTAAAAGAAGCAAGTAGTGGTGTCTTCTTTGTTTGGATTTGAGAAGGATTTGGTGGAGTATTAATAGATCTATTATCGTGATTATGTACATGTTCGTGTGACATAATTATGATTCCCAAAATAAATCAAGGTACGCTTTAGCGCTACTTTGGACGAAAACAATCTTACTAATTAATAAAGTATTATTAATTGTGTACATGTACGCGTGACATGATTCTAGACACACCAAACAAAAAGAGTACACATACGTGTGACTCGTTTAAAGATAATTCTATAATCATGAATAATCAAGCAATTAAAAGCGGTAAAAGGTAAAATGCACATAGGTTCTAATACACGTAATAATCGGTAATTAAAGCTAGGTATACGAATGTAAAGCGGCCGTGCTAAAACCACGAAATCCGGGAGTGCCTCACACCTTCTCCTGGGTTAACAGAATTCTTTACCCGGTCTTCTTTGTTCTCGCACCATAAATAGAGTCAATTTTCTCGATTTGGGATTTAAAATAAACCGGTGACGTGGGACACCAGAAATTATTCCAAGTGGAGATTCTAAAAGTAAATAAATAATCACATTTCGAATAATGTCACTTTAATTGGAAAAACTCATTATCCCCTTGGGAAAAGGAGGTGTGACAGGTGTTAGGGCATTTGTCAACCCAAAGGACATCACTAGAAACTCATAATACTCGTACTGATTCCGAAAAGATGTCTTAGGGACATCGGATGATCTAATCCTCAATTGATGGTAGCCAGATCTCAAATCAATCTTGGAAAACACCTTGGCACCATGAAGATGATCAAATAAGTCATCAATCCGTGGCAAAGGATACTTGTTCTTGATGGTGACATTGTTCAACTGTCGATAATCTATGCACATCCTCATCGATCCATATTTCTTATTCACGAACAACACAAGCGCACCCCGGGGTGAGACACTAGGTCTAATGAAGCCCTTATCAAGCACTTGCAATTGTTCCTTCAATTCTTTCAACTCTGACGGGGCCATGCGGTATGGCGGAATAGAAATGGTGTGAGCGACCGGGGCCAAATCAATGCAGAAGTCAATGTCCCTGTCAGGTGGCATCCCCGGAAGGTCTGCAGGAAATACCTCTGGAAACTCACGGACCACTTGTACTAAATCCATGGAAGGAACCTCCACAATAGAATTACGAACATAAGCCAAATAAGATAGACATCCTTAATCGACCATACGTTGAGCCTTCATATAAGAGATAACCCTACTAGTAGAATGGCCAAGAGTCCCTCTCCACTCTAATCGAGGCAACCCTGGCAAGGCTAAGGTCACAGTCTTGGCGTGACAATCCAATATAGCGTGACAAGGTGACAGCCAATCCATACCCCAAGATAGCATCAAAATCAACCATATCGAGAAGTAGAAGATCTACATTAGTCTCAAGACTCCCAATGGTGACCACACACAAATGATAAACACATTCTAACATAATATCATCTCCCACAGGTCTGGACACATACATTGGAGTACTCAAAGATTCACGATGCAAAACCAAATATGAAGTAAAATAGGATAATACATAAGAGTAAGTAGAACCCAGATCAAATAGAGATTAAGCGTCTCTACTGCAAACTGAAACAATACTTTTGATAACGGCGTTAGATGACTCAACCTCAGGCCTGGCTGGAAAAGCATAGCATTGGGGCTGGTCCTTACCACTCTAAACTACATCTCTAGGGTGGCCCCTGGCTGGCTGGCCTCCACCTCTAGCAGTCTGACCTCCACCTCTAATGGCATGACCACCATCTCTGGCTGCCTGGCCCCTACTTCTAGCTGGTCGAGCTAGCGGTGCAACACCCGGTGTCGAGACCATGGAACGAGAATCCTGATGTTGTGAACTGCTCGATTCACGAAGGCAAAATCTAGCAATGTTCCTCGAATCACCATAAGTATAACAAGACCTCTGCTGATGTGACTGTTGCCCCTGAAACTGACCCTGTCGACCTGAGTAACCACCCTGAAAAATCTAGAGCGGAGGTGCACTAATAGGAGCTTGTGGTGCACTGTAGGCTTGTTGATCAGAATAAGGCATATGAGAGCCACGTGCACCTGGAGCACCGTGGGATTCCTGGAGTGCTGAATGAAATGGCTTGGGAGGATGGCCTCTACCAAAAGTACCTCTTCCTCCAGATGAGGTACCGATGAACCCACTAGAATGACGAGGTCTCTTGTCATACCCCTGACCTCCCTGAGCAAAAACCATCTCGACTCGCCTGGAGACATTGGCAGCCGCCTGAAAACAAATCTCACTCCTTATCTCCTTACTCATTTGCAATCTGATAGGCTGAGAAAATCCCTCAATAAACATCCTCACCCTCTCTCTCTCTCTCTCTCTCTCTCGGTAGGAAGTAAAAGAAGAGCTTGACGGGCCAAATCCACAAAAGGGGTCTCATACTGAGTAACAATCATACTGCCCTGCTGGAGGCGCTCAAACTGAAAACGATACTCCTCTATCAATGTGATAGGGAGGAACTTCTCTAGGAAGATCTGAGAGAACTAGTCCCAAGCAAGAGCAGGCGACCCAGCTGGTCTGGTCAACAAATAATCCCTCCACCATTTCTTGATTGAACCGGTCATCTGAAATGCAGCAAAATCAACACCATTGGTCTCCACTATACCCATGTTCCGTATCACCTTATGACATCTATCAAGATACTCTTGGGGGTATTCTGAAGGTGCGCCAGAACTAAACAAAGCATCATGAAGCACTGGGTGACAATGAAACCCTCCGGGACCTGAGTTGGCCCGACAGAAATGGTATGCGCGAGAACCTCTTCATCCAACTCTACCTGAGGCTCTAATGTTGGTGCTGCTGCTCGAGCTCTAGACTAAGCCCTGCCCCTGCCTCAACCTCGACCCGTGCCCCTCGTAGGAACTGCTACTGGGGCTCTGGCTGCTGCTCAGCTGAAGATGTGGTACGTGTTCTCTCTATCTGTTAGAGAATAAGAGTAGAAGGGTTCAATTAGCATTGAGAGAGCAAAATCGCATAACAAAGACGAATAGAAATGAAGTTGTTCCTAATCCTCATAGCCTCTAGAAGATAAGTACAAACGTCTCCGTACAGATCCTCTAGACTCTACTAAACCTGCTCGTGAATTGTGAGACCTAGGCAACCTAGTGCTCTGATACCAACTTGTCACGACCAAAAATTCCCACCGCCAGGATCGTGATGGTGCCTAACATTTCACTTGCTAGGCAAGCCAACGTTAGAGAATTTTTAATGCCAACTTTAGCCAATTCCAATAACAAGAACAATTAAGCAAAATAGAAGCTAAACTGATTTACGATCTGGATTCACAACTCACGAGCTACTATGATTTACTAGAAATAGAGTCTAAAAGGAAGTACATTGTTCTGAAGAAAAGAAACAGTAAAATAATAAGACTAGGAAGAGAGTCCAAGGTCTGCTGACGCCAGTAGATCTACCTTGGGTCTCCTGAAAATCAAGTCCAGCTTCTAACCTCACGATAAGTTGTGGTCGTTACCAAAATCTGCGCAAGAAATGCAGAGTGTAGTATGAGTACAACCGACCACATGTACTCGCAAGTGTCGAGACTAACCTCGAGGAAATAGTGACGAGGATAAGACAATACACCCACATAATAAACTTGTGTGGATAACAATATATGTACAAGTGATGATAGGCTATAATTACGTATTTTAGTCGCTTCTTACACTCGAGTTTACTGCACTTTAATTGAGTTTGAGCTTTAAACGCAAGTGTTTTGCACTAACTATGTGTTTTATCCCTTGTAGGAGTGATTCCGAGCTATATAGATGTTATGGAATGAATTTAAGTGATTTGGAGCTTTGAAGTCTGAGTAAAATCTCAAGGAATTATGTCGGGATCGTGTTCGGGGGTCAAATTTGATAGTTGAGAACAAACGAACACTCGAGGAGGCATATTGCGCAGTGTCTAGTAAAATGGACATAACCTTTTGCTCCGAACTCCATTTGGGCTATATAATATATGGTTGGAAAGCTAACTCAAAGGGATACAATGTTTATTTTTTACTTGTTTCCAAATTCCAAAGGAACATGGTCAAAAATGCGATCGAAACTGTGACTGTGGTGCAACAGCAGCGGAAGGTAGTCTCAGGTTCAGAGAGCTTGTTTGGCCGCGGTCCTTGTGCAACCGCGGCAAGACGCGTAAATTTCAAGGACTAACGTGCAAAACACGGGATTTTAAACCCCAAACCCTATATAAACTTA